>CAKALG010042541.1:0-19857 GCA_916700815.1 Helicolenus hilgendorfi
GCTGGACCTGGGCTGGCCGATGCCACAGCAAAGCTTCATGGGACCCACAGAGGTCACCACTCTAGTCAACCCCTCGGACCCAGACATGCCTAGCATCAAGGAGCAGGCCAGGAGACTCATCAAGAATGCACGCCAAGTAAGTAAGAGGGAGGGATAGGAGGGAGAGTTAAACTTGCATATCCGGTTTGTTTTCAGCCGGTGTTTCGGAGAAAAAAATGGCATCTGAAGATGAGATCAAAGAATTCCACGTTCATAAATTCCAACTTATTCAGTGCACAACAACAAATATACTTTTGTTTCTACGCACATACCCTACTTTTTCATAGCTTATCTAAAAGTGGATGGGTGGGAAACACCTATGATGTAATAAATTAACAACATTTCTTACTACTGTTATCCTCTTTCTCTGTCTTATCAGTATGTACCGTACAAATCCAGATGTTGAGATAAGTTGAGATAAAAAGGGCTAACAGTGACGAGTGTATGTGTGGGTTATGCTACCTTATTGTTAGTTTAATCTTACTTTTTATCTGCCACTGCCAAACTATGCCACCACTCCCTTTCAGATGAATTTCTAACTAGCTTGCCTTTGGCTGAATTCAAAATATAATTAACACAAAGTGAACACGCCAAATGTCACGAGCAGTGGTGTGGTGCGCTGTGTTGCTATCCGTCCGCCATTTCTGTGTTGGTGTTTAGAGAGTACATGTCTCTTTTACTGTGACAAAATGTACAAGTGTGACTCTCCTGTGTTTGTTTCAATATGCACATAGAAGACAGACAGGTTCTGAGACAGGAGTCATTAATCTTTCTAGCCCCATGTTCACTATGTAAATTTACTAGAGATTAAGGTACATTGTATTATTGGTACACTGACCGTAGTTAAATGCCCATTTTGTCTCAGTTATTTGGTTGAGAGAAGTGTTATTGTACAATATAATATATATATGTAGTCATTATAGGACCTGAAATAGGCTTGGTATTTTTGTGACCCAATGCAGTTGAGTGAGAAAAATCAAACTTCATTGATTTGTGCACAATATTTGCGATATTAAAATTCAGTATTCTTTTTTCATATCTATTGAGCAACGTTAGTACATAAATTAGTCTTAGCGTCCTACTTAATTATCACACTATCAGGAGAAACCTTTACGCAATCCTGTCAAAAGTACCATAAACACGTACGTTTTTATTATGTACAGTCTGTTTTTGAGCGCCTAATGCTCTATGCTTTATCTTCTTTCGCTGATAAACACAATGAACAGCCACCACTGCCAAAGTTCCTCCAAATTATGTAAATGTTCAGGTGTTGCAATTTTAAATGACCTATTATTATAAAACTAGACTCATAAAGACCATATTATACTGACCAAATCTTGACTAGTTTTCTTGTGTTTGCGCTTCTCCTTCAGGTTATTGCTGTGGTGATGGACAAGTTCACAGATGTTGACATTTTTGCGGACCTCTTGGACGCAGCATCACACCACGTTCCTGTTTACATTCTACTGGATGAGCAGGACGCCCATTACTTTGTCTCTATGGTCTTGCAATGCAAAGTCAACTTGGACCAACATCCTGTGAGTTTGCCTTCTCATTACATTTTCTCAAAAGGCTTTTTTTGTTTAGGCATTTATTGTGTTTTTTACTTCTTTATAATTTCCACTAAGGCTTGCATGTGTCCATAACATGATTCAATTTGGTTTTGCAGATGGTACGTGTCCGGACTGTGGCAGGGATAACCTATTATTCCCGTACGGGGAAATCATTTAAGGGGCAGGTGAAAGATCGTTTCCTACTGGCTGACAGCAGAGCTGTGCTCAGTGGTAACTACAGGTGAGCCATTTAATTGTAGTAAATACGTTTTCATTAAACTCTCAAGACACCCTTGCCATTCATTCTGTAAATGCAAGTACTTTAATTGCCTCCACTGTGCTTTCTTATTTTCTTTCAGTTTCATGTGGTCCTATGAGAAGATCCACCGCTGCATCGCCCACCTCTTCCTCGGGGAGCTGGTTGCCACCTTTGACGAAGAGTTTCGCATTCTGTATGCTCAGTCAGAGCCTCTAGTGATTGACCCATCCAGTGGAGCACTTGCTCTCTCTGACCGCAGCAGCACCAGCAGTTACTTAGGCAGCCAGTTTGGTCTGAAGAGGACCCAGTCTTTGCGTAACCACATAGGTTTCCGTAGGCAGCCTGAGATTGCCTCTGGCTTCCCCTATGGAGAGCCTGATCGCAACCTTGGACTTCCTTTCCGAAGGACCGATCCATTTCGTCACACAATCGAACCCACGGCAGGAATTACAATTGGAAAGTATTCCCAGCAGCAGTTTCGTCTGCAGCAGTCGTTCCTGGAGCAGGGGAGGTCCATAGTTTCCAGGCAAATGGAGGTGAGTTCCAGTGCCTTTAAGAGGCACAGCTATGCAGAGGGAACCCAGGAAAACTACACATCGTCGAAGCAATACATGAAGCACAGAGTCATGAATAATCTGGATGAGACAGACTTCCACAGGTAGTTAAACCCTTCAATACCTACAACTGTTTGGAATCTAAATTATTCAGAATCATCATATGTATCACCATCTTTAGTGAGCACATGTCTTTCTTTACACATAACAAATTTATAATCAAATAATTAAAAACCACTGTATTTTCTTTACAGGGAGCAGATGCAAAGTAGCCATTTCTACACTGAAGGGCCTGGGCCGGGTTCTGGACAAGGACACTACGACAGACTTCGAGGTCGTTCTCCACACCTCTCCATTGACCAGCTTTCAGATTCGAACTATCGCTCAGATCTGGAGCCTCCACCAGGAATTTATGGCAGAGACTACTTTTCATCTGAGGACTTGAGAGGACCTGAGGGGCACCAGGCACCTCCATTAGCTGGGAGGTACGGAGGAGATTTCACCAATAAGAGGCCAACCATAGGTCAGGCGTATGCCTGCCAGAGCTCACCCACGCAGCCCCACCCACCAGAAAAGAAAAAGTATGGCAAACAATCTGATCAAGAGCCTGATGAAGATGCAGATGCTAGGCAAGGCATGAGGAGTTGGAGAATCCACTCCTATCTTAGCACTTGTGAGGACGGTGGAGAAGAAGGTCTGACTCAACCTTTGGGGCCTGATGCATTTGAAGATCCTCCACCATCTCAGCAGCCAACTGCCACTGAAAATTCAGCTCCCCGCTTTGGAATAAGGGATCCACCGACTGTCCTCTCCAAACCCAGACCAGATATCACAAGACCGCGTTTTGGAAAGCCCATCTTACCTGAGAGCAACATGACAGACTCTGCTCCAACAACAACAACAATCAAGGATCTGCAAGGGAGGGAGGCTGAGAAGGAAAGGGAGAGTGAGCCAGAGAGGGGTGCAGCGAGGGAGGCGGATGCGGAAATGAAAGAGACTACAGACCTCTTCCTGTCCAAACACGAATCATTCCGTTCACGTATTAACCCACTCCTTCAACGTAGCTCACGTCTGCGTTCCTCGCTCATATTCTCGTCTTCCAAGGCAGAGATGCACAGTGGTAGCCTGGGCCTCAAACAAGCCACAGACACAGACGAGGAGTTAGACTCAGTGCGCACTTCCTCGATTGTGGCCCAGATCCTCGAGAAGAGGAGGTCATTGTCCCGTGAGCCTTTTGAGTGGAGAAAGAAGGCTGAGGAAAGGGATAAGGAGAAAGAAAGGGAGAAAGAGAAAGAACGGGAGAAGGAGAAAGAACGGGAGATGGAGAAAGAACGGGAGAAGGAAAAAGAACGGGAGATGGAGAAAGAGCGGGAGAAGGAGAGAGACAGGGAGAGGGAGAGAGACAGGGAGAAGGAGAGAGACAGAGAGAAGGAGAGAGACACAGAGAGGGAGAGAGACAGGGAGAAGGAGAGAGACAGAGAGAGGGAGAGAGACAGGGAGAAGGAGAGAGACAGAGAGAGGGAGAGAGACAGGGAGAAGGAGAGAGAAAGGGAGAGGGAGAAACAGCGACAGCAAGAGGAAAAGGAGTTTCGATTAAAAGAGGAGATTAAAGCAAAAGAGGAAGAGTTAAAGACAACATCAACCGTCACAACATCATTATCTATGAACATGAATGACCCAGCTAATAGACTGCAGTATTTCAAAGACCTGGCTGCCAAGAGAAAAGCCTCAAAAATGGGGACAGAGTCATCGTTAAAAGCCCCAGAGCCTGCTGAGAAGAAGCCAGACCTTTCTGATAAACCTCCCATGAAAATGTCAATAACTCCAAGGATCCCAACAGTCTCTGTTAGTTCAGCAGAACCTGAACTCAAGAAGACAGACATCTCTGCAAAACTGGCAGAGCTCAGTCGCAGATCTTCATTTAATTCCTCAAAACCACCCATAATGGCTGCCAAGCCTTCTGCGAGCCACCTGAGGCCTTCCGAGACGACTCCACCTCACAAAGAGGAAAATGCGCCAGAGGGTCAAAAAAAGGATATCTTCAAGTCTCTAAAGCCCCTTCCTTCACCTAAGATCTTCAGGAAGGATCCGTTGAAGCTCAAATCACTGAATCCTCGTCGCATCTCCAGTGGTGAAGAGTATCTGACCACGGACGCTACAGATGCAGAGAAGAGTGAACTGAAAAAGAGTCGCTCTCATAGTTCCTCAACTCTGCCACGTGAGGTTATGGGATCTAGTACATCCATCAACACACTCGGTGAGGGAAAGGGTGAGGGTAAGACACTCGACTTCTTGAAGAAGCAGACTCAGAGGCTAAAGGGATTCCTGGGGCCCAAGGATAAAGAAAAGAAATCTTCAGGAGAAGATAGGGGCATGAGCACGGTCAGAGAGATCACTGAAGATTCAAGCAAAAAGCCGAGTTCATCAACTAAAGACAAAGGCTCTTCCACTACTGACCAAACTACAGCCAATCACAAGACATCCACCAGCACATCAGGCCCATCTCGATACCAGGCCCCGGGCAGCTCCGTTCTGTACAGTAGCAACCTAAGAGATGACACCAAAGTCATCCTAGAGCAGATCTCGGCCAACAGCCAGAAGAACCGACTGGAGCGAGAAGAAACCGGAGGCGGTGACGGCGGGGAGAAGGGGCTGGAGAGACAAAACTCCATAAAAAAGAGTCGATTCCTGCATCCGCAGGGCAACGTCCAGGAGCGAGAGGGATTACTGAAGAGGATTGAGAGTTTGAGGAAGGAGAAGAAGGTCTACAGCCGCTTTGAGGTAGTCTATAACTGCAAGGATGATGTTTGCAGTGTGGATGGGAAACAGATATAAACAAATTTGAGTAGTAAAGACATGTATTAGTGGAATCAAGGGGTTAGATTAAATTACAATACAAAAAACAGCTGTTTAAAATATAAATCCTGTATTGTTTGAGTAAATCAGATGCAGTAGTATACAGCACACTTGTGTTAGTAGTATACAATTACAATGATAAGAGTAAAATGTGAAAGAGCAATCTCTTTGCAAATTTCTGAGCCATAAAAATGATCAAATATGTTTAAAAACATGTTTAGGTATTACAAAATTTTGATTTTTAATTTGTTAAGTCAGTTTGAAAATGGAAATAAGTCTTTGAAATGTACATAAACAATTGTATTTTTAATTATATATTTTTTTATACATTGTAATTAATGTTAATGTTAATTAAATAAATTTTGGTGGACAAGCTATTGTTCATTGCTTTATATATACAGTATATACACTGGAAGTACACTAGTACAACTATATGATTGTTATTATTATTCTATTTTAAAATACTACATAATTTGGTTTTACCTTTACTGGTAAACTGGTTCAATTTAAAAGTCTTTAAGATAAGCAGGACTTACTTAGGAGTGTCCCTCATAATACTGACAGTAGAGAGGAGAAGGAGGGAAAGGGCAGACGGAAATGGGTGGGAGTTCATACACTGTTGCATTTACTGTTATCTCTGTCGTTCTGTTAACAGATGGGGAATAGCCTGGGATAACGAGACATGGAGGAGCCACCTTTTATATGGAAACTATTTATGCAAGACGATCAAAAAGACCCATTGCCCATATGTGCCAACGCCACTATCAAAGTACCTCTGTGGCTCAACACTGCAGCCTTTCCTGGATTTTCACACAAAGTAATAAAACTTGAAAAGACAATATATACAAATGCTGAAAACAAACTAAAAGTCATTGGGTTTGGAATGTGCCCGTGTGCCAAGACCTGGTACTACTTTGACCTTATATGGTTACTGAGAGAAAGAAGAGTGACTCTACTTGCAAACTGGCTGCCTGGGCTAATGTTTCACCTAACAGAAAAAGGTAGGGTAATGTACCTGTAACTGAACTTGTATGAACGTGACTGAGGGAGTTAGAGAGGATAAAAGAAAGATAGTACATATTGCACCTGAGGGATAGAAAATAAATCATTGCAAGTTTAAGAACATGGCAGAATATGACTGCACGTGTACAATACCAGTGTTGTGTGCTTCTGCAAGTGTGTGTGTTGCTGGGACTTGATTGAAAATAAAAGGGAGAAAGTGTCCTTGTGGATTCACCGTGTGCCAATGTCCCACCAAGGGCATTACCAACGCTAGAAGGACTATTATTAACCCAGACCAGAGAGCAAAGATGTGAAAATGAGATGAAGAATTGATGAAGGGTAAAAATTTAAGGGCAAATATGTGAGATTAAAGAAAACAAAAAATGAGACAACATCAGAAAGTGAGAAAATGTGTTTTAAATGTCTAATTCTAATGTTGAGGCAGAACGTAGAGCTTGTAGTGAACTTTACCTTCACAAGAGAGCGTTATGTACCTTTTCTATTAAGCCGTGGACACACTTCTCAGGGTTGAAGATGACAAATAACTATACACACAGGGGCCTACAGGCTTTCATGGTTAGAACATCCAAGTGTGCTAGTTTTTTTGTCGTATGCAATGTAAATAAAAACGTAAAGCACTAGAGTTCCTGTGAATTACTGTAAAAAAACAACTCAAAAACGTGCTCCTGTTTCTTATCTTTTGACTTTTAAATTAAATCAGTGATCACATATAAAGGAAAGGAAGAGAACAGCTACATTTTGTAGTACTGGAGCGGAGCCACGTCTCCTTACATAAGTCACTTAACGTCTGAGACCTACGCCCTGCTGCTAACTCCTTTGTTGGTCTGTAAACATTAGTAAACCAAAGATTTAGTGACAAGGTACAGTTCTCAGGCTGCTCCAGAGCTCGACTTTTACAGTACATCAAAAGATCGGAGGTCAGATCGATTGCCATATGGACACTTCAGGGGTTACACTGTTTTCTCTGCGGGATTATGTTGTACATATTTATATAAAAAAAGAGATTATTAATAATCGAGGACCCCCTCAAAAATGAGATGACACATCTCAAGGGGTTTTTCCTAAATAAATACATTTGCATATAAACAACAAATGGATAATAATGATCACCCTCACTGTACCATCAAAGTGCCTTGTGTTTATTTTTTATTAATATGCAAATTTGTGGTCTTGGCTGTAAAAAGTAAATGGCATTAAGTAGGGGGAAATCAGTTGCACAGGGTCAATGTGTTGTTGTTTTTAAAAACCTCAGATAGTATTACATTGTATTTGAAATACTGCAAAAAAGTCTTTTATTAAATCTCTTTAAAACTGAAATTGAATGTGGCTGTGTACACATATATACAGTGTGTGTATATTGTGGTGAATGGTTGTACTGTTTTCATTCATAAAATAACCCCATTTGAAAACAATGTCATGTTAAAAACATTATATTTTTAAATATATGAACACTTATATATTATATCAATGGACGATATTTAAGTGATGAATATAGTAGTACCATAGGGGATACTACTACCGGTAGTACCAGTTACAGGTTTCATGAATACATCAAAACAAGCCCATGCCTCACAGAACAATTCATATAAAAACATAAGTACTTAGAGAAAGTAGCCAAGGACACAGGAATAAACAGAGTTTGGCATGCAAACATTTTACTTGGCTGTCGCTGGTGTAAATTGACAAGTCAACAAATGTTCTGTTCTTTTTGATGTTTAACTGAAGTTTTAGTTTTTTGTTGTGTGGGTTTGGCAGAATCCCACACAACACCCTTGGACTGATGAAACCCAGAAGTGTGAGATATAAGGTTTTCAGTTGATAAGAACTGATCAAAGTGCATCTAACTGGGAAGAAAACAAGAGACTATTACCTCCGGTTCTTTAAAACTACCCAACAAACAGGCAGTTTTACTCCTCCTGAGTCTCTGCAGCTGTTGCCGCCGGCTGCTTCTGTTGCTCCATCTCTTGTAGCTCACCATCGAGGCGCTGAAGCTGAGCCAACTTCATTTGTTCTGTTAGAATCACAGAACAAGACCACATCAAATGGGTTGGACATGGAAAAGAAACACCATATTGATGTTTTATGTGCTTGCAGAAGAATAGGCATACATTATGAGAGGGTACTTACCAGCTGATAACAGCTGACTTCTTGTATTCTCAGCACTCTCTATTTCATCTGGGAGCCTTTCTGGAGTCTAAGTAACAATTTGAAGGTTAACAGTCATTAACAATACCAACAACAAGTTACATTTTCATCATTCTGTTTTAGAGATGTAGATATACTGTAGATGTCCTACTCATTTTTATGTAAAATAGACAAACTTACAAAGACAGAGTGCAGATTCTTATGCTGCTCTATAAGTTGATGAAGTTGGTTTTCAAACTTCATCCTGCAAAACAAGGCAGACTTTAGTCAATTTATATGACATTTACAATGACATTTTATAAGTTTTTTTGTAATCATAGCATTTTTAATAGGTACCTCTGCTTCCGGTGTTTAAGCTTGAATTCCTGAATTTCACATCTGTACTGTTCCAGCAGCTCCTCACTTTTCTTGTTCTGACTTAACTGCCTGCAAAAAACACAGGATTCATCACCCAGTACAAGATATAAACATATCTAGAAATATTAAATATTTCCACCAGTAAAAAAATTTACAAAAAAGTAAAAAAATTATATCAATATATAAATAGGAAATTAGACAAGACATAAACGATGCCTTAATATACAGTACAAATAAAAGGACTGAAGAAAACTAATCAAATATGTCACAGTAAATATAAAATACAGGTAAAATTTGACACATGGGAAAAATATCCAGGATTCTGGTAAGTTGCTGCCATCTAGTGTTACATATCACAAACACACAAAGGAGGTCTCACAATATGGAGAAATAAAAATGTCCATGTGTCACTTCAAGCACACTCCTTACAGCTGAAGACCTACGGTAATATTTGTTATCATATTATTGCAGATCTCACCTGACAGTGTCCTGCTCAGACTCCTCACACTGGAACTGCAGCTTCCTGCACAACTCTGGAGGAAAAACATCACAGCTCATAAGCATATTCATATTTATTATCCGTGTATTTACAACAGATGAGAAATTTGTTTCCAGACACAGTCAACAAAAAACATTAACTCTGCATGGCATCAAATCTTCATACTTATTGGACTATAATCATTTACACGTGTACGATTGTTTGTGTGCGTACCTTCTTTTTCTTTATGGATTCCTTCCAGTTGGTAAGCTTCAGTATGTACTGTAAAAACAACAACAATGCCTAGTAATAATATACAATAGTAAACATTATATATAGTACATAACATAAAAGCTGTCTAGAGGATAGCAAATACAGTTATTATCTCCATTAGTAAGTCTTTGACTACATCTCAGCGACAGGTACAATAAGTATATTGTATGTGGATTAAATACAATTATTGATGATTTGGGGTCTTACAAGTTGCCAGCTCTTTCCGCAAAGAGTCACTGACTGATTTGATGTCCTTTATTTCTTCTTCCAGGGCTCTTTTACCTTGAATAAAACAAAGTGTAATTTAAACATGACAACTGCTATAGTTGTTGTATTGTGAATATATAACAGCTATAGGGTCACATAGTAACCTGTGAGACATGACATAGTATTGCACTGTTGCCTATTTCTTTGGTTGTTACCCCACTCCAAACCGTAAATAAACATCTACAATTCAAAATGAATTCCTTTTATATTTTTATATTAACATAGCAGGTCAGAACGGGTCTTGTAGGGTGTTGCTGTTCCCTACAAGATGGAGATATTAATCATACCTCATGAGTCTCCATTCATCATGTTCTGATACTCCTTAGTAGGAATAACAGGTAAGGATGTACCTCACTGAAGATATAAGCTCACTGATGTCAGAACCATTATGATCAGTACGCACAGCTGTCTTACTCACGGTGTTAAGTTCTTAATAGTGTTCAACTTTTAACTTGTTACATGTAGTTAAATGTGTTTTGTTTAAACTCGGATCTTTACAATGTTCGTTTAAAGATTTTTGCTCTATATGCTACTCTTTCAGTTAAACCTAAAAGGAAACACATGTTCATTAGCATACACAGCACATACTGCCTTCTCATTGGTGCACATTCACAAAGCTTTCTATCGATATCAGACCTCCATGTCGAAGTGTTTTTCACATTATACACTCAGTTTACCTCTATGGGACACACAATAAAGTCCTTGTACATTTCTAAACAATATTAAATTTTCTACAAATTCAAATTCATTCTTTTTATATTTACATAGTAGGTCAGAATGGGTCTTGTAGGGTGTTGCTGTTCCCTACAAGATGGAGATATTAATCATATCTCATGAGTCTCCATTCATCATGTTCTGATACTCCTTGGTAGGGAGTAACAGGTAAGGATGTACCTCACTGAAGATACTGTCTCACCGATGTCTGAACTCTTATGATCAGTACGCACAGCTGTCTCACTCACGGTGTTAAGTTCTTAATAATGTTCAACTTTTTTTTTTGTTACATGTAGTTAAATGTTTTTTGTTTAAACTTGGATCCTTACAATGTTCGTTTAAATATTTATTGCTCTATATTGCTATTCTTTTTATTAAACGTAAAACGAAACACGTGTTCATTAGCATACAAACAGCACATACTGCCTTCTCATTGGTGCACATAAACAAAGCTTTCTATCGATATCACACCTCCATGTCGATATTTTTTTTACATTATACAATCAGTTTATCTCTATAGGACACCGCTACATGCGATTTAGTGCTAATTTCTAACTCGTTTTGATGTAATTAAAGAAAAACACAGCGCAACTTACCCACCGGAAGCGGAAGTGTAGCTTCACAAAGACTAACAAAAATGTCAAGATGTAATCCACACTACGCTCGCGCTACGTTTGACGTTTAAATTCGCGGTGGCTTGTACAGAATAGCGAATATGGAAGTATAATTACAGGACTCATATTAATAATCTCTTAATACGATGGTTTACTGTCGACTTATCAAAGGAGACGTAACACAACGCCGAGACGAGCGCAATTCAACACGAAGGCGGAAAGACGCGGCAGTGACTTCTCTGACTTCACTTTGTACTCTTTGCTTTATCGAAATGCTACAGTAGATTGAAAGGGTAATAAGGTAATATAAGATAAGATATTCCTTTATCAGTCCCGAAGTGGGGACATTTGCAGTGTACAGCAGCAAAGGGGATAGTGCAAAAAACAAGATTTATCAGCAAACACAGTAAAAAAGAGCTAAACAAAGTGTAACAAAATATGAACCATTTAAATAGAAGGAAGTATAAAAGCAGTATATACAGTATTGACAATAAACATACTATTAACAAAATTGCACAAGTGGAAAATGATATTGCACAGTGAAGAGAATGAATGAGAATGAATGTCATTTTTGGTGAAGAATATGAGTGTGTCAGTTTTTGGTGTGTAAGTGTAAGTGGTCTACTGGGAGCAGTGCTGAAGCAGTTAGACTCATGATGTGAGGACTTCTGCATATTTAACCAATGCAATCCAAATGTTGAAATGTTGAAAAAAGTTACAACATACAAAGGAAGTGGAGGTGTGTCAATTCTAAACTAGAAGAAAACAAAACTCATCTCCTATTTGTCCGAAAGATGTGGCTACTGGGTCTGAAGAGACCTATACCCTCCATGTCAACTTACTTTGAGCAACTTACTAAAATACGACATGTAATGTGCATATGAGAATTAAAAATATAAGATTTAATAGCAACTAGCAAAAAACGTGATAAATTAAAGTCAGTCAATCCCTACCTTGTTGCAACCTTCTTAATTTGCCCATCATCTGTTCAACTTTGGGCTCCTGCATTTCTCCACCTGACAGCAAGGCATACAAATGTATCAGCCTTGTTTTGGGGTTTTCAATATTAGTTTAATTTGTACTTAGATTGTGCAACTTTACCTCCTTTGAGTGGTGTAGCATTAATCAAGTCCTCAATGTTGAATCCTGTTAAATAAAAAGATTGTTAGATAAGTGAAAAGTTTTCAATCCCATCATGAACCACTTTGCCTACAACAGGAATCAGCAACTTGCGTCTCCGGGGGCCGCATGCGGCTCTTAAGCGCCTCTCTAGTGGCTCCCTGTGGATTTTTAAAAATGGAAATGAATAACAGTTTTTTGTTTTTGAGAATAAAGTCAGAAGTTAGGAGAAAAATAGTCATAATATGAGAATAAAGTCATAAATTTAAGAGAAAAAAGTCATAGTATTATGAGAATAAAGTCATAATATTATAAAGTAGTAATTTTATGTGTTATTTTCTTTTTTCTCGTAAAGTTATGACTTTATTCTTGTAATATTACAACCTTTTTTCTCGTAAAGTTATGACTTTATTCTCGTAATATTACGACTTTTTTTTCTCGTAAACTTATGACTTGATTCTTGTAATATTCCGACTTTCTTTCTCGCAATATTCCGACTTTATTCTCGTAATATTACGACTTTGTTCTCATAATATTATGACTTTATTCTCATAATATTATGACTTTATTCTCGTAATATTACGACTTTCTTTCGCGTAAACTTATGACTTTATCCTCATAATATTACAACTTTTTTCCCATAATATTATGACTTTATTTTCGTAATATTACTTTTTTTTTTCTTGTAAACTTATGACTTTATTCTAGTAATATTATGACTTTATTCTGTAAATCTCAGATGTTTTTTTTCCCTCAAAGTGACCGTAATACTCAGTGGTACATTTGGTCTTTGGCCCTCACTGTATTAGACTTATATACTATATACTTAGACTATAAACTGTATTACCTTCATCACAATGATCAAATGTTTTGCGGCTCCAGACATATTTTTTATGTATTTTTTGCCTAAAATGTCTCTTTTGATTGTAAAGGTTGCTGACCCCTGGACTATAAGCAAGTGTTAGCTGGCTATAGGTGTCACCATGTAATGTGTATCTTCAGGTTGGCCTATATAGGTACATTAGACATACAATTAAATTACACTTATTTAACTGTAATATATGAGTGATTAGCCAGCTATAAAGGAAGATACAGAACATGTAGCCCCTGTCTTTCTATTCTGTATTTACTACCGTTACAATGCTGTTAACAGCGTAGTAACAGTTAGCTTTAGCATTAGCTCCATAGCTACAGCGCTAACAACAGCTAGCTAGATGACAGATAGTACCGTTATAAATAACCGTTACTCAGCTAGATGGTTTATTATTGTAGGTATCTTAAAGTCAGTTTACATTCTCCACCAGAGTAACTGATTGTTCCATTTAAATTTACTGGGTCTAACCTGCCGGTTCGTTCATGTTTATCCAGCCAGAGGACACAGAGGAGTCTTTAATAAATGATTACTGCAGATAGCGGAAGTATCAACTGTTTTGTTAACTACCAACTGAAGGGACGTGCGCAAGAGGACCGGACGGAACGCGACGTTTGGCGCCAAAAGGTGTTCTTACACCACAGTAGCAGACTTAATTTATGTACCAGTATTTACATATTATATTTACCTAAAGTTACATATATATATATATTATATTTACCTACAGTTACAGATATAAGATATATATATATCGGCTGATTTATTGGTCAGACTCTAGTAATTCAATCAAGAACACAGCCATTGTAGTTTTATCAGAAAATGTCTTCAGAGGGGTTTGGGGTAAATGAACAAACAAAAGGTGACACCATCACATTGTATCAGTTTTAATGAAAAGCCAACAGCAGTGTAGAGGAATGTGGTTCCACTTTGATTTAATGCAAATATACAATGCAAACAGACCTACAAAGCCCCAAAATTACTTTATCTATACACATCAAACCACTAAGGAGTTATATGTACACGTACACGTCAGTCAGATACAAACACAAGAGTTAAAAAAAAGACTAACAGGGCTGCCAAACAACACTGTGTCTCTCCAAAACAGGAATACCTGTACAGTGTGCATTATCAGCACATGCAAATGAGAGGAGAGGGTCATGCAAGAGGTGGGAAAATCAAAACAGACGTTACAGAATAAAAAAATGCTCATGTTAAATATATCATTCAAGTTGTGTGTGTGTGTATGTGCAGTGACTTATTTTGGCTTCCAGTGCATGTTGATTCCTTTAGCTTGTGAGTATAACCAGTAGGTGATGGTTTCACAATAAAGTCTTTGTACATTTCTAAACAACAGCCCGCGTTTGTTTTCCTCAACACAAGCTTAAAGCAACCTCAAAGCAACCCTGTTATCTACAGCAAGCTCAATAAATCAATAAGTTATAAGTCCGTTGTCCATCTACTTCATAATAGTTAAGTTAAAATTCAGAAGTTCTCAAACTTCAATCAGCTTGTAGGAGTGGTCAAATACTTCAACTGTAATTCACATTAGTTGTAAGGAGAAAAAATAAATACAGCACTAAATTTTCACTTCACATTAATGACCAGATGAGAGGAAATTAGTGAGGAGGACAGTAAAGAAAAAAAGAAGAAGGTAAGGGGACATCTCAGCTTTGGAATCATAGAAATAATTTCAAAACATGAAGAGATATTCTGTGAGAATATATAGTTTATAAATACTAATTTATGTTTGTCACATCCAACATTGATCTTCATTCTTTTTGCAATTAAAAGATTTTAGTTAGTGTACTGGGTAAGTGAAGTTCTGATATTAGAGCACATATTTCCCCAAAAGCGTCACATCCATAAGAATCACTCCAGCATGCCTTTCAGGGGGGACGGGGACAGGGGTACTGGCATCATATACAGTAATACACTTAACTATTTACAACTGTGACAAGCAAGCTAGAGGTATTCCTCTGGTAGCTCTAAAGAATCATAACACATCTTTAATTGTGTTTCCAGTGTTGCCATGCAGAGTTACTTTACACCAGCGGGCTCAAAGGGAGAGATACATTTGGGAAACGGACTGCAAGAGGAGAGAATTTCTAGCATTAACTTCTCTTCAGGCAAAGCTGGTTTGCATCAATATTAGGCGCTACGGATACGTTCCTCGCTCTTTTTCTCTTCAATCTCTGCAGCAAGGCAAGGCTGAGTGCCAAGCATCCACAGGATAGCATGTTTTACACTGTATGAATCGAGCCAAACTGGAAGTAGGAGATAGGTAATGTGGCGATCTGTGTTAGTAGAAGCAGAGGGCAGTTACAGCAAGCAAAGTGGTCAAATTGAGGATGGCAAGATTTGTATTGAATAAATAGTGTCCCTCTCAGCTGGATTTTATGACAGGCTCCGTCTGCTCCAAAGCACAACTGCCTGTTTAAAAAAAAAGTGTATGTGTGATAGGAGAGGAAACGAAGAGTATCATGGGAAAAAAAGTGAAGAAAAAGTTAAAGGGGAGCATGTTAGCATCATTTCACAATAAAGGGAGGCATTCTCTGTCTCCCTCCTGTTCTCTTTAAAGTGCAGCCTCATTCACGGGAGCGTCCCACAATAGCCAGGATGTAGAGGAAAATGTTGATGATGTCGGTGTAGAGGTTGAGGGCAGCAAAAATGTACTCCTCCGGACTCAGAGCCAGCTTCTTGTTGCCCAGGAGAAGCTGAGTGTCCACAGCCAAAAACTGCAGAGAAGAAACAAGGATGGAATTAGCCATTTTCCAATTTGACCTTTAATAGATGTATATTATACGTCTATTTGTCTGTAGACGTTTAGATTAAAGTTATTCAAGGTTGAAAAGTGAAAGTTTAGTAGACTAGGCGTTTCAATCTCTCAATCTGTGTATATGACAAAAAAAAAATAGTTAAACTGTTAACGTGGGGGTGTGCAGTACTTACTGTATATTAAATATTTAGAGGTTATGTATTTTTGAAATATGTAAGGATGTTTTTAAATTATAGTCTAAAACTGGGCTATGTGTAGCCAATAAATCACGTGATCTATATCAGAGCTAGATATAAGCAAAATAAAGTTCACTGGAAAGTGGAAAACCGTCTGTACTCCAATGGTTACGGTATCCAGATGTCTGGACGTCATTACCCCACAAATATGAAATCACCCAACTGGAGAATTAACTTACAGGTTAGACCTTTGATAAATTGAACTGCCCTTGCTCAAGTAATGACATCCAAGTGATCATTACTGTTTCACTAAAACAGAAATTTTCAAAATAACGCTAAATCAAAATACAAGCAACAGCCACTGAAATAATAAATGTGATTTTTAAGGACACGATCCAAGTGTGAAACTTACGCAGGTGAAGAGCAGGGCCCCCAGTGAGGCATAGACGATGTGAAGGATCCTGTGGCGGATGAAGATGCAGAGGATGGAGAAGAGTAACAGCACGATCAGGCACACAAACAGCACGCCCCGACAGGAAGTGAAGTCATACTTGCTCTGTGGTGAAGAAGGAGAGAAAAGAATACATGCAATGTTGGAAAATATGAGCTGTGATAAGACATGAGACTATAAGACTTTAAGAAATTCAATTCAAAAGCAGTCTTAACAATTCAAAAGACACATACATCTGGAGTCCAGGCGATTTTGGTTAATTGGTTCATTTCATCACTAAAGAAAAAATTATTTAGAAAAATAACTGACAGCTTTAAAAATGGTCTAGAAACATAAATGGCGTACAGTTTGAAAGCCCCCACATCAGCACTTTCAACTGGTTTCCTCAGCTTGTCTCTACATGATATATACATAAAGTTGTTACTGTAAATAAAACATGCTCAGTGTATTTACATTAAATAGACGAGTCCAGAGGGTTAACAAGCAGCTATAATATATATAAAGACAGCGATAATCCTGTGTAAGAGTGTGCCTTCAGTGTGTGAGATCGATTAGGTTGCACACCTCACTGTGAAAAACGAATTAGAAGAAATTCTCACTTTTGCTTTTGAACCAGAGGGTCGATGTTTGTCTGTAGACATTTAAATACATTTATTCAAGCAGCTGTTTGTGTGTGCTGACCTGTAGTGAGAAGAGCACGACAGTGAAGCAGACCACTGCAGTGATGCCCACTGCCATGATGACAGTCTCTGTGTCATAGAAACTGGCGATCATGCCCACCATGTAGGAGAGGCTCAGGGTCAGGATGGACTGCAAGACACAGAAAACACACCGTCAAATTAACATCACTTGTGACACACTTTATATGGTGTAAATTCAGGTAAAATGTTAGAAACATGGACCATTAGTCCGTCTCAAAAAAGTCTCTTGAATCAAGAATAATGTTATTATTATAGATGTTTGGAATATAACAAAAACTTATTGATGTGGAACTAATTTATTGACATAAAGACACATCACACACGTAAGTTAGCAGTGTGATTTGATGAAAAGCACTTCTTTTTCTTTAAATCTTAAATCAGTTACACCTTTTTCACTTTCTTCACGTTTCTGTCTCTATGGGACGACAGGAAAATTTCATGTCACGATTATCCTGGCCAAAATTGCGATTCATGATATTAACCTGATAATCATCAAAATATATGTATAACTCTTGAAATGGCACTAAAACATACTGCAATCACTTGACCTTACATTTTGTTAAGAACAAATATTTGTATTGCATGGGACACATGTGCTCTTTCAATGAACATCCTTTTTAGTGAAAAACTATCTTAAATATGGCAATCATAAATCTTAAGGTCCCCCTGCATAAATAAAGGACAAATAAAAATAATAGTGTTAGACAAACTGGCTAGTTAAATAACAACGTAACAATAACTTTAGACTCACTTAAGGGCTCATGAATACCTACTTACTTTGTGGTCTTTCATATGGCAGATTATTATTTGATGCAGCTCCTATTAGATGCCATATATTCATCCTCTGATCTCTGATTCATGTTAATAATGCAATAGTGTAGGGTTGCAACTAACGATTATTTTCATTATTGATCAATCTGTTGATTATCTTCTTGATTAGTCGATCATTTAGGCTATAAAACCTTAGAAAATTGTGAAAACTGAAAAGAGTCCAAGGTGCCATTCTCAAATGTCTTATTTTGTCCGACCAACCAAAACCCCAAAATATTCAGTTTCCAAATATATAAAACAGGCTTGAAATTACTCAAAACAATCAATTATGAAAATGGTTATTGATTAATTTTCTGTCAATCAACAAATTGATTTATCGACCAACCATCGCAGCTCTACAATATTGCTGACATGAGGATACAATGTTCCAGCAGGAAACAAAACAATCGATACTAGACTTTGCAGAATAAACTGATAGAGGCAGCTCAGTTTGTGTTCATTAACACGTGTAAAGTGTGCATAAACAGTCAGAAAGGCTGTGTTTAAACGCAATTTCAGAATTTAAAAGGTGTGTAAACGCCGTTTGTGTGCATTTAGCCTCCACTACACCCCTCCCTTATGTTAGATTATGTTGAATTCTCAGGAGCATCTACCGCTTTCCTTTCAGCTTGTTTTGCATATTTTCTGTCTAAAAATTGGAATCACTGTACATTGTTATGGCGCACACA
Source organism: Helicolenus hilgendorfi (assembly GCA_916700815.1). Taxonomy (NCBI): domain Eukaryota; kingdom Metazoa; phylum Chordata; class Actinopteri; order Perciformes; family Sebastidae; genus Helicolenus; species Helicolenus hilgendorfi. Next base: position 18,726 of record CAKALG010042541.1, read on the forward strand.
CTGTGCATGAATCTGTTTATTTATCATGTAAACAGACTCTTACAATCCATACTTTTTTTATGATTTGGTATTAGGGCAAGTTCTTACCAGTGCCACCAAGTTCCAGGGGTGCTTGCGGCGGAATTCTCCACAGCAGCTGAGCACGATCAGAGACACAAAGAAGACTGCATAGGACACATAGTATGTCCATGGATTACGCCGCACAAAGTACTTGGCCTCATCAACAAAGGTGAAGACGGCAACGAAGGAGAAAGTGACCATTAGCTGCACTGTGAGAACCATGAAGACCTGGAGAGAAAGAAGAATGAAGCAGGTGAGGAGAAAAAATATGTTTTGGTGGTATTTCTATATTTATACAAGTTGTATTACATGCTATACTTCTTTGTCAGACTAAATATATTTGACACAGTAAAGGACCTACTTTTCTGATGAATGCTTGTCGGATGGTCTTGTCCTCAAAGCCAGAGTTGGTGAACTCTTCATTGTCATAATAAGATGGAGGCCCATCACCATGGTAACCAGGGCTGCCAGCTGGTCCTGGTGAACAACAATAACACGACAACAGGTTAAACCAATGGACACGTGGTTATGGTGTTTTCAGCACACACTGATTGTAGTATTGATCATCTCATTGATTTTCCAGTCATCTGGGTTGAGTCAGATTCAAACTGGAGCCAGCATTGTGTTTTCTTGTTGCCCTGGATAATGTACACAATTCTTCTAGCATTCGCAGGCCTTTAGTGTGTAAATCCATTTATAGAGAAAACTCCATCCAAACTGGTAACGCTCACATGGAGAACTGAGTGGAAAAGTTTCGGAAAAGTAATAAATGAAGACAACTTTAGCTGAGCACATTGGTTTTTAGGAATGAAGCATAAGCAGAGTCAAATGACGTGATGTCCTGGAGGCACTATTTGGCTATGTCATGGTTTACTGAGACACATTCAGGTATCTAATAACAAAGAATAAGGTGGCCTAGAAAGGGAAAATCTGTTAATAAGGCCTTTCATCTTTGGTTTAACCACTCACCCGTGGGATCACCGGGAAAGCCTGGCTGTGCGGGTCCTTGCTGATAAGGCCCCTGAGGGTAGGGTCCTTGTGGGTAGGGCATCTGAGGGTAAGGCATCTGAGG
>CAKALG010042542.1:0-13795 GCA_916700815.1 Helicolenus hilgendorfi
CGACACCGGGACCACCACGTGGCAGCCCTCGGTGACCGATTTGACAAACTCAAGGTAAGAAATGACCTATAGTTAGAGGAATGCTGGGAGATTTATGATGCACTGAAGAAAACTGTTCCTACCGATTGTAGTCCCGCAGAATTCAAAGCTGATCTGTGTATTTGCTCAAAACCTCTTTTTATACAGTAACCACAGTATGACAGTGTAGAATTATAATAAAGTGAGCTTTTGAGGGGTTTGATTTTAGTAATGTAGAATTGTGCACAGACACTGAGATAAACCAGTTCATCCGTAAATTATAAAAAGTTGCGATGATTAATGTTTTTGGTCTTGTACTTGTAGCGAAATATGTTTTAATATAGAAATTTTGATTTATTGAAAATCAGCATTTTGTACTGCAGCCTTGGTCATTAGTTGCTTTTCACTGCAGCTTATCTGAACCATCCAATGGTCTCCAATCCAAATGAATTTGATACTGCATTTAGATTTGATAAAACACTTTCAAAACCCATCTCTAATATTTTGTTAAAAATGTATTTAGAGCTGCCCCCTCTTAGTTGATTAGTCAACTAATCTGACGTTTTGGTCTTAGTTGACTAAGATTTCTTTAGTCGATTAGTCATTTTTTATGTTTTTTTTATGCTGAATGACTTATGAGCACATCTCTGGTAAACACGAGATTTAAAGTGGTGCTTTTGTGTGATTTTTTTTTTTGTGGAGAAACTCGGTGTTAGTTAGTCGACTTAGAATTTCTTTGGTCAAAGACGACCCTAAATGTATTAAATCAGACCCTTCTGCCACATGATGAATACAATGTAATGTTCCTTTAAGTTAATACTGCATAATATTATGGCAAATGAGATGCATTTGTGTTTATTATTGTAAATCAAGCAAGCATTATCTTTTCGCAAATCTTCACACGCAGTGTACTGTAAACTTCCTATGATAAACAATATAAAATAACTAACGCTACAAAATTACCTCACTCAATTAGAATTTACAATAATGTGCATGTATGGTGATATTTATTTATATTTTTCTTATTGTCAACAAATCCCATGAAAACCGACCAAAACCGATCATTAATTGATCCTTCTAACAAGTCCGTGCCTGATATAGCCTGAGTCACATCGTTGCACTGAGTGACATGTTCCCTCATTACGATGGGCACTGTAGCTTATTTTGAGTCAATCCCACACCGCAGGGAATACTCGCTATAGCGTAGCAGTTCCACGGCTGAAAATAGTCCCCGACAAAGACACTATTTTCTTCTCTTTGAGTTACGTTTGCTAAAAACATACAAACGCCTTTCTTGCTTTTGGTGTGTCATTTGTACGCCATGCAGTCTGTACTGTACATGTAGTACAATGTAAACACATCTGTGTAAATATGCCACGATGAGAGCTAGTGACGTAGAATAAAAAGTGAGAAAGACCGCTTATGGTGGGCGGGTGAGGCGTTGTTGTAAGTTACGTTAGTGACATTTGTGCCTTTTTTTAATTTAATATTTGTAATTTGTTTTCCATGCTTATGTTACATTGTTGCCGTACGTATTTTACTTAGTTCATATTAGTTCACATATTTTAAGCCCAACCATGATGTTTTTTGTTGCCTCCAGCTAGCTGCGGACGTGACCGTAGTTTTGTTGCGTGGCGTAGGAATTACACGCGAAAAGGCTAAAATGCATCCTCATGACACGGGGATGTTCGTGTAATGTCGTGCCATTTATACACCTTGCTATTTTGATTTTTTTTAAATGAAACTATATATTCATGACTTGTTTTATGTTTAAGATTCACATATTTAATATGGGCTTGTGGTTTCATTTTCATGAGATTTGTTTAGAACAAAAAAAAAAAATAGAATATTACCAGCCTTATCCTTTTAAGACCAGATGTATCATAAGCCAAATACAACAAATAGTATAAGTGAAGTGAGTTGGAGGTTGTCTCTTTCTTTACCAGTCTTAAATGCAATAACACCCAATGCAAGAGTATGCTTTCACAGTTTTTAGGTTAAGTGGAAAAAGTGCTTACTTTCAGCAGATGGGCCGATATCAATAAGGCATGAGGAGATGCTGTTAGCTGGAGCATATAAAAAGGTGGCTCTGCATTCTTTCCATTATAGATACATACAGTGAATCAGCTTCTATCATCAGAGGGAGAATTTGGCTTAGCGGGTCAGTGCTTTGTCAAAACAGTTTGGGTTTCTATCATGTCTCCAGCACCCTCAGGGAATCATTTTATAGTCCACGACAAGGCAATCGATTCATGCAGCGGAGCTTTATTGTGAAGCCTTTGACATTGAAATAACAAGTTCGTTTTGACCTACTCTATATAACTAAATTAAAGCAATTATTAAAATATTTAATATGACTTTATCAAAGTTCATCCAATAGTGTATCCTGAGAGTTGCATGGCATCCACTGCATGAAATAAAAATGAGGGCCTGCTTTCTTTTCACAAACACTCACAGTGTCCATGCATGACTCACAAAAGGGGGGGTTTACTGTATCACAAGTAACACTCGAAACCCTTTTGTGTGCTCGTTCCTCTCTTTCACAATGCTTGGTCACAGTAGAACTGGGATGCGGGCAATCTCTTTCTTTGCAACAGTATTGGCAAGATAGGTCCAGTCTTAACCTGTCTCCTTTTGTCTGATCATGCTGTCATTGTGCAGAAATCGCCTGGCCGCTTTCTCTGTGTGGTGGGGCGTGGTCATTCACACCAGGAGGCAGACCAGGTGATCAGCATTATTTATTTATCTCCACATTCAGGGACAGATTTGTTTTATGGGAAAAAAAAACTAAACCTGAATGTTGCTTTTCAGGGGCTTTATCCTTTGAAAACCCACAGAATTGCAACCGGTTAGCTCCAATGTAGCTGTGGTGGTTATTAAAGATGCCGTCAGTAATGATAAATATGATAAAACTGTCGCTATATCCTGACAGTAGTCCATGAGTGTCCTTCTAGTGACTCATAATGGCATTTGCAAGATTTCACTGTGCCGGAACAAAAACAACCAGTCAGTGCCGAGCAGTCTGTAACGCAGCTGTCAATCACTTCTCCCGATCAAACGGTCAAACTAGGCAGCGCTGCTTAAATATGAATCACGAACCTGTTACTGTAGTGATTATTTCTTGCCTCAAATATTTTTTAGAAACATAATTTAGTGTACTGTTTAGTAAGGGTGTACGATTTTTTTTGTGATACTGTATCGATTCTACAAAACACTGTATCGATTTTTGATTAACCTCTTAAAAATCCGTCTGTCTTTTTGGAGGTTGACCTAAGGAATTCATTGATACCAATCATGTCATATTTGCATGCCGTGAAGGAGGCTAAATAACGCTCTAAAGTTACGCAAAATTTTGGTGAGGAAAAACTGGCATGGCCATTTTCAAAGGGGTCCTTGACCGCTGACCTCAAGATATGTGAATGAATATGGGTTCTATGGGTACTCACGAGTCCCCCCTTTACAGACATGCCCACTTTATGATAATCACGTTCAGTTGTGGGCAAAAACCATGCCGTTTTTTGCATGCAGTACAAATGTGTTATTTTCGCCTATTCTAAAATGGTGTATTTCTTTTTTTTTTTCTTTATACTATGACAGTTTTCCTAAAATAAGACTGAAAAAATTGCAATATATTGAAACGTTACCCCTTTATCATGATACGAATCACATCGCCAGATTCTTGCCAATACACAGCCCTACTGTTTAGCCTTAAAATGACAACGTTTGTGACCCGGCCGCCATGTTGAAAACAGTCGAACCAAAACTAAACACCGCCCACTGGCCGGAGCAAACTTTCTCATTTTGCAGCTAAACAGTACACTTTAAGATGTTTCTGAAACCATTTGAGGTGAGAAATAGGCATTACAGTAACAGAATAGTGATTCATATTTGATCAGCGCTGCCTAGTTTGACCGTTTGGTCGGAGTTCAGGAGTTTTGCGAGCAGTGATTGACAGCTACTGTCGAGCCTGCTCTGCTCTGATTGGTTGTTTTCCTTTGGCCGCTGTGAAATCTTGCGAATGCCTTTAGGAGCACTGGAGGACACAAAGGAACATGACTTTCACAGATTATGCAGTACTGTCAGGATATAGTAACAGTTTTATAAAAAATAACTTTATATCATATTTGCTCAAAGTTACTGAGTGCAGCTTTAATGTGACAATTTAGTATACTACTTTGTGTTTTCATTTTTCAGTGAAGTAGTTAATGTCTTTATCTTTTAATAAGCACATTCTCCAGGTGGTTAAAGCCAGTAGGGTATTAGAGAATAGAGTCCTTTATCTTCTTAAAGACTCACAAGCTATGATCTGTTTGCCCTCCTCTATAATATCCTCCTACATCCTTGCTTCATTTTACAATGGGATATATTCTACCAATTTGTTGTTGTTTTTATTTGTCTACATCTTGTTGACCTCATATTATGTGCACTTAACTGCATTGTTAGAGGCCTCAAGTGACAGAAGAGAAAACAGCAATTCCTATCTTAGAGAGAAATGTTTTTTTTTCCTCTTGGCATGCAGGACAGGACCCAGGTGGCGTGCAGCTGAGCTTGTTCATAGTTGCTGGTTTTTCCAAACACATGTTTACAGCCCCAGTGCCTCAGAAATTCCCACACAAGGGGATGTTGTGACATTGGTGTGTGTATGTGTGTGCAAGCATGTATAATGCAATAATTCCTTCAGTCTGTTTTTGGCAGTATGTGACAAGATCCTGGTCTGGTATTATATCTGGTCTTATCCATCCATCATACATTGTTTATGTCAATTTATTGCTATTTAGGGTCAGGTTAGTGGCTGGGGCATATACCAACATGCAATGGGGGAAATGGAGAATAACCTTTTGCCCATTGCCCATTCGGGAAAAAAAACAGGTTGCCAGATTGTTTTCTGTTGAAAGGCGAATGACGAAACTCCAACGCTCGGCCAACCAGTCCTGTAACTTCATCACTCGGTCAGTCATTCAGTGACGGACTTTTGCGTTTGTAGGGCTGACCCTCTGCAGTCCAGCCAAAACACAGTAATCGGGCTTTTAATAAAGTGCATTGAGTTAATGGATACTAGATAATTGTGCATATTTGTACACTAGAATACCACACTATGATATGTGTTTCTGATTCAGTGAAAGCTTAAACAGCCCTCTAACAGAGTACAGATGTGTAACGGGGCCTGCAGTGTTCACAGGATGAAGTGGCACACTCTGACAATGGGTACAATTTCTAATGTTGACACTGGATAAAACTCTAAGTCCTGTCAGTGACCTGTCAGGACTGGGAGAGGAAGGAAGAGAGGCTGGCCAAAGCAAAGGTGTGGGACCAGAAGCATTCATGTACAAAAGGAAGCTGCTAGTCTTTCCTCTCATCAGCTTTAAATGACTCTAGGAAAGAGACGTCCGTTAGAGAGAGAGCTGTCTAAACACACAGAGAAGAGTATTAATGTTGCAGGAGAAGCCGTATTTTAGGCACACCGAGAAATACATTTACATCAAAATGTCTCTCGCGCTTTCCGCCTTTTCCATTTGCTCTCCATCTCTCAGTCTGGCTTCATGTGATATTTGTCATATTCAAACAACAAAATTGTTGGGGGGAGAGTTTTAACCGTATACATTTGGCTATATTCAACATCAGTTAGATTAATATGTCATGTTTCATGCGTCCACTTTAAAAGTTTTGAACTCGCCTCACCTGTACCTGCGAGTCAGCATCTGAAAAGGCTTTCATCACCTTCTCTTCTATATGAATAAATCATATTTGTGAGAGCGGTAAAATAAAGCCTCTGCTATTTTAGTACACAGTGACGCACCCACCTTATGAAATCACAATGTGAGACGTCTCACCTGAAAGAGGCAACAAACTTTGGATCTTTACATGCCTCCCTGATCTCTTCTTTTATATATTTTATTTTTGATCAAGGGAAGTCAGGCACGATTTATATTTTTTGGGTATTTGTGAAATTAGTTTTTTTTTTAAGGGAAAAGTTTTATAATATTTGTGCTTTCAACATATGGAGATTAATGGAACGTTGAATAGATCTTGGATTTTATAGTATTTACAATGTGAACCTCTAAGACATCAATTCATTAATATCTAAGATTTGTAATAATCAATTAAAAGTGAGGCTACAATTAGCGATTATTTTCATTGTCGATTAATCTGATTATTCTGTCGATTAATCGATTAGTTGTTTGGTCTATAAAATGCCAGAAAATGGTGAAAAATGTCTATCAGTGTTTCCCAAAGTCCAAGATGACGTCCTCAAATGTCTTGTTTTGTCCACAACTCAAAGTTATTCAGCTTACTGTCAGAGGTGTAAAGAAACCAGAAAATATTCACATTTAAGAAGCTGGAACCAGAGAATTTTTTTCATAACACATTACTTACACCGATAAATCTATTATCAAAGTAGTTGCTGATTCATTTAATAGTTGACAACTAATAGATTAATCGTTGCGGCTCTATTTTCAGTATTTTGTTTTTAATCAAGGGAAATCAGGCATGAAGCTCACAATCATATTTTTGATATTTGTGAAACATTTTATAATGTTTGTCATGCTTTCAACATATGGAGATGAATTAAATATTGAATCCATCTTGGATTTGATACCATTTACAATGTGAACCTCTCAGACATCAATTCATTAATATCAAAGTCTTTAAATAATAGATTAAAACAGGCAGTTTTCTGTTTTTATCTGATCCAATTGAAAGCGTGGGCTTCTTACGGCTTCACACATGACTAATAATTTAGATTTTTTATTTGTTGGTGTGCGTATTAAAACACCTGTCGATCATTTTTTCGAGTTACAGCATTTTCCGCACCTCTGTCTTTGGCGGGACTACATTTAATTTTCATTGGATTAATCGATAGCACGATGTAATTACAACATTAATCTTCCTTTTAAGAGGAATAATTCTATACATCAGAAGATGTTCTACCACGGCACACAGTCATCATGCCACCCAATTACAGTCAGAGATTAAGCTTGAAACATAAGCCTTTGATCTGAGTCAGTGATTAACACAGCTGGGGTTTAGTTGTCCAAATCACTGGCAGATGCTCCGCTAAGCTCCGTGGCCTCAGCAGGCAGTATGATGGGATCTCTGGCACACGGGGAGGATGGGGTTTGGTGTGGTGGGATGGGTGGGTTTCACTGATCGCAGCTCAAATGTGACCAGTCATATCCAGTGTGTCCTCTCCTGTGTCCATTACGTGCCAACCAAATACGCTCCTTATGTTCCCATTCACCTAACTCTCCTCCAAGATTTATTCAGGTGTTTACAGTTTGATGAGGGGAGCTAAAGTGTGTAACGAAATACTCATTTTCAATTTTGTTTTCGCAGCAAGCATTGGATTCCAACCTCAGCAGTCTAATCAAGAGGACCAGTGATTTGGAAAGTCTGATGGGCAAACTCATCCAAACCTGCCAACACGTGGAGGTGAGGTTTGTTTATCTGCTCGCGTTCAGGTGCGGGCTCCAACTCATTAAATTATTAACACAGTGATGAATTGCTGTATCTGAGAGTGGCTTATCACCATGTCAACAAGATTAAGTGCTCATTAGCCTACAGATCAATAATTTCTGTAATGTGCATGCAGTTTGCTGGAGTATTTCCAGAGCAAATGTAAGCCATATACAGTATGTATACATGAACTTGGAAAACAAGTAGTAGATAGTCCCCAAAAAGCAATCAAATATTGTGTACACATTCATTGCAATTAGAGCTGCAAAAAATAATCTCTTAATCAATTATGTGTCAACTATTTAAATAATCTCCAACTAGTTTGATAATCGATTAGTCGGTTTGAGTAATATTTAAAGACAAAAAAGTCAAATGTGAATATTTTCTTTACACCTCTATGACAGTAAACTGAATATCTTTGCATTGTGGACAAAACAAGACATTTGAGGACGTCATCTTGGGCTTTGGGAAACACTGATTGACATTTTTCAGCATTTTCTGACATTTTATAGACCAAACAACTAATCGATTAATCGATAATGAAAATAATCGTTAGTTGCAGCCCTAGTTGCAATGGCTGTGATCATGCATGTGTTTGGGATAAAAGGACAAACTGCACACGGCTGATGGATTGCTATTCCATCCTACCCAACATGAGATGTGCAGAATTATCATCTAATGTGGTTTTCCCATCAAATGGGGTTTGCATATAAGGAATTATCCTGTCAATAATGTATTTAAAAATGATTTAATCAAATGAACCTGCACATCGAGTAGCAAAACATTTTGTCAAAGCAAATGAATTACAAAATTGACTGTCTCTTATCTATGCTTCTGTCCTGTCTAGGTAAATGCGTCGCGACAAGAAAACAAGCTGCTTGAGGAGTGTGACCTGCTGATTAATATCATACAGCAGCGAAGACAAATCATAACTACCAAGATAAAGGAGGGAAAGGTACCGTTTATCACCTTTAGTGTCTCGATAACCTTTGTTTGTTTGTTTATCACCTTGTGCGTGTTGATAACCTAACCACAGCTGACAAGCTAGCATACAGCTCAGCCCCCAAGCATGCTGTTCTTTATTAGAATACAGCAGTAACAAATCACCGTTGTGGGGTAAAATAAAGCTCCTCAAAATGTTAATTTTAAGGTGAGATTATGTCACTTTAGAAAGAATCAAAAAGACATTTTTCGTCTTACAAATAAAATGTTTAATCCATAAGAAATCACGCTTTTACTCAGTTCAGCACATTAAAGAAGACCTATTATGCAAATTTTCAGGTGCATACTTGTATTTAGATTTTGTACTAGAACATGTTTGCATGCTTTAACGTTCAAAAAACGCTTTATTTTTCTCATACCGGCTGTGCTGCAGCACCTCTTTTTACCCTCTGTCTGAAACACTCCGTTTGATCTTCGCCTCCCCCCTCCTGAAAAGCCCAGTCTGCTCTGATTGGTCAGCTGGCCTGCTCTGTTGTGATTGGTCAATCGAACCAAGCTCTTCGGACTCCGCTCCAGCTCCGCTCTAACTAGCTTTATTTGAGGGCGTGCCAAACTAGCCGCTAAGCAGGTATTATGTAAATGTGTTACATAGTGACATCACCACGTTACGAAAGAAAAGGCAAGACTTCAAGCAAGGCGTTTCTGGCAGTTCGGGAGCAGTGTTTCTGTGGGGCACAGTAACTCTGTTTGGCGTGGATAACTTCGCATACCTTTTAACATGCACAAAAAACTATATCTCTTCGCTAGATTTTAGCGGGTCCCAGATTAGCCCCGGTTTGTGCCTCTCATTAATTAGCATTACATTTGAGTCACGGAGCTAAGCTTCAGATTTCCCTGAAAATAAATACCTAGCAATCTCTGAAAAAACAGAGTTAATTATAATGACATTTACTGCTGTTCAGAAGGTATTTCTGCTTTTTGGTTATTTTGTCTACCTTTGTTGCCCTGCGTAAGTGCCCTGAAAATACATATAATGCACTGATGGTTCAGAGAAAGCTTTCTGCCATCTCAACTCATTTAAAATCACTCGTCCTCAGACAAGGGGCTGGTGGCAACATGTCCTCAGATGTGTTTGGTTACATTCTTGCATGTGGTTTTGTATACTTGTTACAAGCTGTTTGTGCTGAAACACTCACCAGACTGCAGAGGTTTTTGCTGTGTTTTGTCTTCAGTGTCAGCCCTCAGCTCCGGAGTACTTCTGGCACATTTAATCATTTTAATGTGCTTATTCTGTGCCTCCTGAATCATTTCCCTTCCTTTTCCCTCGTTAAATGCCATTAGAGAGGCAGTAGCATGCTGTGCCATGCTCAGTGTCACAGTAAGATCAGCCCTGCTTCCTGTGATGGCCCTCTCTGGATGAGGTTTCTTTCCTTCCTCACCCCGTGCCTCGTGTCAGGTTCTGCTTTCAACCACTAAACCAATGAGGCACAGATGTGGGATACGAGGGTCTGGTTACTATGGCAGTGTTATGAGGGATGTTTCATACATACACCTCTCGTGCCAGCTTGTAGAACAGGTTGAAGCTCACAGTCTCGTGGGTATCACACAAGTGAAAAATCAAATTGTCAAAGGTGTAAATCAGATTTTTTCGCAGTAGGGTTTTCTAAATAAGTGAGGTAAAATCAAATCAAGCATCTGGCAGGTTGGTACCTCATACAGTAAGGCTGGTTATTTACCAAGCTTTTCATCCATCAACATGTCCTTTTTTTTCTGCCCAGTCTGTGCGGATGAGGAAACTAGCCCAGCAGATAGCCAGCTGCAAGCAGTGCATCGAGAGGTCCTCCTCCCTCATCACTCAGGCCGACATAACCCTCAAGGAGACGGACCACGCTCGCTTCCTTCAAACGGCTAAAAACACCTGCGAGAGGTGAGGGAACAAAGAAGCACTAACAACAGATATAAAGGCGTCACCATCTAATAATATACTGCTTTATTACAGAGTTTCCATGGCAACGGCCTCCTCTCAAATCCTGTTACCAGAAATTAACCTGAACGACACCTTTGATACTTTTGCTTTGGACTTCACAAGGGAGAAGAAAATGCTAGAAAGCTTGGATTACCTCACAGGTGAGTGGGGTCTCGCAAATTAAGCACATTATTATTTTATTTTTTACACGGCTTTGTTGGATACTTGATTCTGATTGGTCAATCACTGCGGCCTTCGGTCTGTTATTTCTTTATAACAGACCGTTGCTATGGGCGCAGATCTGATGTCGGACTCTGTCAGACCGTTTTTGTGTCAAATTATTGATTTCTTAAGTAAGTAGCCGTGTTATAAGCGGGATAATGTACAGCTAGCGGGTCATTGTTGTGAAATAAACCCCTTCAGGGTGATATAAGACCCCTCCGTTTTGCATCGGGGTGCGGCATTGCCCTGTAGGGGTTTATTTCACAACAATGACCGGCTCGTTGTACATTATCCCTTACTTGTTACACGGCTTTGTTGAATACTTGGATTCTGATTGGTCAATCACTGCGGTCTACAGGCAGTTTTTCACTCACACTCTATAATAATTGTTGAAACTAGATGATTTATTGTGTTCCTTTTATCCAAACGGTGCATTTAAAACTACCCTCACCTCATCCTTCAATTATAAATTCATACAATTTAAAGGCTTTGGCATGGATAGAAATTTATATTTCAATTATGCGCCTCCTAGCGACAGAAAAAAAGCTTAAAAGCTCACGAATGTTAGGCTACAGTTAAGCTTTATTTTCTGAAACAGGTTTGATTGTTTATGCTCAGCGCCTGTTGTGCAGCGTGAATTTAACTCTGCATGGGGGCCGTAGCTGTAATAGCTGGGGGAACCGCAACTTGTAATTACACTTCAGAATAAAAAGACACAAATGGATAGTGCTGTTTACCACCACTGGTCCCCGCATCGTATTGTGAGGTTTTTTTTATGTTGTTGTGTGTGAAATGGAATCCACTCAGCTTTCATTACTGTCTCAGAAAAAAACATTTGTCTTTTGTTTTCCGTTTTGCAGCACCAAATCCACCCATAATCCGCGAGGAATTATGTACGGCTTCATACGACACGATCACAGTTCACTGGACGTCAGATGATGAATTCGCTGTTGTATCATATGAACTTCAGTACGCCATCTTCACCAGCCAATCTAACGTTGTCAGTAAGTCTATACGCAGCTCTCTGGTGGGAGTGCGGAGTAATGTTTATGACAATGATGGAGGGATTCGAGAGGGATTTCCCTCAAGGACTTTAAATTGTTTGGGGGCTATGTTACAATATCCAAACATAATATTGTGTCGTGGCAGCAGGAGAGGAGAGCTCTGTCCTGGCTCTTATGGGTAATGAGATGTTACCAAAATACACTGCAATTTTTGCAGTGTCTAGCAAGGGACATGGGGGAAAAAAACAACAGCTCAATCAGACTGGATTTACATCCAGATGCACATCATAAGCTCGATATTATCTCGGGGTTGAAATGAGCAGCAGACTGTTTGAATTGATTACTCTAACAAGGTCACAACATGCTCGATCAAGCAATTTATTCTCATCTGGCTGAGTGCTCAAGCACACTTGGATGAGTGGTAATGCGACTATATTTGATGAGTCAGAAATAGCAGCTATAGATTGAAAGACATATAACTACGCTGTGTTGTCCCATTGATTGAGGCTCTAACTCAACAGTTAGGAAATTTTCAAATTGGTTTGTTCTTTGTCGGTGACTCTCTTGTCTGTCTGGGCTGCAGGTTTGTGTAACTCTGCTGACAGCTGGATGATCGTACCAAACATCAAGCAAAACCACTACACCGTGCACGGGCTCCAGTGTGGTACCAAGTATATTTTCATAGTGAAGGCCATAAACCAGGCTGGAAACCGCAGCAGTGAACCAGGGAAACTCAAGACCAACAGTATGTCAAGTATTCATTCTATAATTAATTTTCCATGACAATTGTAAAGCATGTTAGAAACTAGCATTTTCCCTCCTTTCTTTAAGGTCAACCATTCAAGTTGGACCCAAAGTCAGCTCACCGGAAGCTGAGGGTGTCCCATGACAACCTGACAGTGGAGAGGGACGAGACGTCATCCAAGAAGAGCCACAGTCAGGATCGCTTCACCAGCCACAGCAGCTACGGTGTCACAGGAAATGTCTACATCGACAGCGGCCGCCATTACTGGGAAGCTCTGATTGGAGGAAGCTCATGGTAAAAACATTTACCTATTTTCAGCCACGCTAGCGGCGTACCTTTTACTCCATTCAATTTTGTACAGACACTCCTGGTCCCAAGAGGATGAATCTTAATGACTTTCTTAATCCTCTTACTTTTGCTCTAACGCCACCACATTAGTGGTTTTCAGTGAAATGTCTCAACAACTATCTGATGTATTTCCGAGCAACTTGGTACAGACATTCATGTTCCCCACAGAATGAATTGTAATAACTTGGGTGAGCCTTTAAAGGGCCAGTGTGTAACATTTTGGGGGCTCTATTAGCAGAAATGGAATATAATATTCATAACTATGTTTTCATAAGTGTATGATCACCTGAAACTATTTTCGTTAGCTTAGAATGAGCCTTTCATATCTACATAGGGAGCGGGTCCAAGAGAGTCTTTCGCGCTTTTATGTTACCTGAAGGCCACCGTAGTTCTTCTCCACGCTTGTGAGTCTGCGGTAATGTGAGCCGCAGAGTGCAAAACCGTGGTACCGCCAGCCGCCACCTGACCTCCATTGCTCCTTAAGTAGTGTTATCATGGTAAGGATGACCTCTTAGCAAGGCGAACAGCATTACCATGGTTTCGGAATGAGCAGAGGGATACTCAGTTGGTTGCAATCTGCAACCACACCACTAGATGTCGCTTAATCCTACACACTGTACCTTTAACTTCAGGTCAAAATCTTAATCTGTCCAATATTTTTGATTTATGACCAAATACCTACAAAAATAATGGCATTCCCATCAGCCTCAGTTTCACTTTGTGTTTATTGCTAATTAGCAACTGTTAGAATGCTAGCACGCTAAGACGGTGAACATACATACAAAATTAGACTTGCTACACAGCAGTATGTTAACATGAACATGCTGATGTTAGCATTTAGCTCAAGCACCACTGTGCATTAGTACAACCTTGCAGAGCCTCTAGCATGGTTAATTATTTATTGATAATGTTTCAGGTTTATAATGCTAGAAATGTAGGCCTACAGGTATTTATGGAATCTCACTGTTTTTATTTTCCATTGGGCATGCAGGTTTGCAGTGGGCATTGCATACAAGTCAGCACCAAAACACGAGTGGGTCGGCAAAAACTCCGCCTCCTGGGTGCTGTCTCGGTGCAACAACTCGTGGGTGGTGC
>CAKALG010042546.1:9090-21763 GCA_916700815.1 Helicolenus hilgendorfi
TAAAGTAATATTATAAAGTAGTAATTTGTGTTATTATAGAGGGGGAATAGCAGCGTGCCGCCTGTGTGAAAATGAGGAATGTGGAGCATCTTGTGAAGTTATACTTCAGTTTAGGTTTCTCAAATAATGAAATACATCATCTTTTGGCACATCAGCACCACATCATCATCATAAGTATCAGGACCTTGAAAAGATTGTGCAAGAAACTGCGTTTATTCCGAAGAAAGAACAACACGGACCTGATGGGGAAATTGCCTCTTTTTGACTTTTATTCTTGTAATATTACTACTTTTTTTCTCGTTAAGTTATGACTTTATTCTCGTAATATTACTACTTTTTTTCTTGTTAAGTTATGACTTTATTCTCGTAATATTACTACTTTTTTCTCATAATATTATGAATTTATTCTCGAAATCTCAGATTTTTTTTACCTCTTAATGTGGCCCTAATACTCCGTCGTATGTCCTTACACTTACTAAAAAAAAAAAGTGAAAATAAATAAATAAAACAGTTTGATACAGGGTAACGATTCAGTATTTTTGTGTCAAAAGCACTATAGCACCACAATAAGTTTTCTCAAACTGCTGCAGCGTACAGCACGTCATTCTCAGTCTCACTCCATTTAATATGTATAGATATACCGGAGATACACACCAATGCATACTCAATGGATTTAAAGACGAAGATGGTACCACCTGAAGATCTGCCGGCGTTGTAAAAAATTCAGTGAGGCTGTGAAAGTAGAATGTGAGGGAAATTCAGGGCGTATAATGAGTCTCTGAAGACATCAAAAGTGAGAGAAAACACAGCAAACATATAAAACAATTGATTCGGGTTTCATCCTGCAGGCTTTCCATCAAAATTGGCAAAATTAATCATCTAGTAGGTTGCACGTCCCTCATCTCTCAAATGATGCACCGTGTTGCCATGCTGAAATGAAGAGATTTAATAATTCACGTCGTTGACCTTTGTTGAACCTTTTTCTTATTCTCTCAGGAAAGGCCTACTTTCATTCCGTCTATTCACTCTGACAGAGTTCAAGACAATATCTGTCTGAGCAAAAAGACAAGCCCATCACAATCAAATATGTCTGGGAAATAAACTGTGAATGTGACGCGCTATCTCCGAACTCTGATGGGAAAATCATCCAGATATGGATTATTGCATTGATTCCTATTCTTTATTTTTTTTAAATAGAAAACAAGGAAGGAAGATTAAAATTGATTTAATAAAAAGATAAAAATGAAAAGCCACTTCTCCTCCAAAGACATCTTTCTTCAACTGTACCTGTCTTACTTATAAATGAAAGGAGGAAAACAAAACGTGTTGCAGTATGCACATGTTCCCATGCGGTGTTTTTGACAAGTAATGCATCAACCTGAGCACATGCAAGAAAATACAGACACGAACGAGACATTAGGCCAAGGCAGGTAGCCTCCTTTTGTTTTTTAGAGACTGGACAAGATACCATTAAAAATGCATGAAAAGGGAATAAATAAATCACCATTACAAACTACTAAAAAGCAGGGTGAAGTATTTGTTTCCAAATTAAAAAACAAAATCCGTTGTTTGCCAATGCCCTCTAGAGCGACACGTAGAAATGTTTTCTGATCTGACACATGACGATATCATTTGTCTGTTACAAAACTATATCTGATGCGACTATGTTAAGGTTTGGTCAGGTTTAGGCACAAAATACAACTTGGTTAACTAGATTGAATTTATGACTTTATATAAGAGAATATTCAATTTTTTTTTTTCGCAAATTCTTGTAAATATGTCATTTTAATCTCAGAGAATACTCAAGTTTTTTTCTCGTATATTTATGACTTTAATATCGGATATTCTCTGAATATTACCCCTCTCTCACGGCTCCGTAATTATTATGTTTTTACCTACAGTGGCCGTAATACGCCGTCGTAACTTTCTGCTCTTCTCAGTTGCATGGATAATCAATTTCAAATTGTCAAAATGTCTTAAAACCTAAGTTAGGAGGTAAACACAACTTTTCTTAGAGTGACTCAGGGCGCCACATTTCAGTTATCGATTAAGCCTTTGAATGACAATACATCCCCAGTGTTCATTACTGCCTATAAAACCCCATTATCAAGGAACTTGTCTGTCTCTGTCACCACCTAATGCACCACTGTTCCAGCCCACTAATATTTAAAAGGTTACTTTTATGACCTGAAGATCAATTTTGACTCTAACCTACGCTGCAAAGAGGGGAGTAATCCAGACAATCCTGCATGGCATGGTTACTGGTCCGTTACGAACGATCTCCAAAGCCAATAAAAAGGTGAACAGCCAACATGTAATACAGCCCAATGCCGGGATTGTTGAGTTTTTTTTGTCCTGTGCATGACATCCTCCCAGCATGCCAACCCGTCTTCCCATGATTTTCAAAGCAGAAGAATAAAAATATACTTTCTACTGTCCGTTGGAACATAAAATATGCGAATAAAATATGCATGTCTTTGTTAAGTTAAAGCTACAAACCATCAATGTTGGATTGAATTTGCTCTCTAACGATATCTGATATGCTACATTAGAATCACTGCACACTGCAGACACCATGTTTAGTTTATGCTGGAGTCAACAGCTGTAAAATATTAATTCGCGTATAACAACAACAACAGTGTGTGCAACACTGACACTCAATGTCACGACTTTTAAAGTTTAAAGGTAAAGAGACTGAAATAGTGCAATGTAAAATACACTACGACGTCCATTTGAATGTAAAACAAATTCCCTTCTGGCATTTCTATCACCAAGAAAAGCTTATTTCTGATGTATTAGGGAGAGTCTCTGTAATGCATGATAGGCCTCTTTGAGCTGCTCTGAAACAGAGACACGTTGTACCGTAGATAACATAATGTATTCCGCTTTGGATGTATTTATTCTACAAATGAAGCTCATCTCGTGTAAAAGGTCAAACAAGTCATAAGTCCTCGATTCTCTTGAGTCTTAGTTTATTTGATGTTCCACTTTGGAAGCCAGGTGTTTAATTCTTTAATACCATGTAAATAATATGAGTGAGGTGTGATTCAACACTCCACAAGGAGATCAATGTTAAGTTCACGTCTGTGCTTTAAATGCAGAGCTCGAGGCTCGATGTGTTTAGCTCCGTCACACCTCTAAAGCTGACTTATTTACACAATGTGTATTTATTTATTTTGCTTGTAAACAGAAATGTAAAAATTACAATTTGTCGGTTCTTACAGGGAGTTACATGCTGGAAGTGATACTCGGTGAAAAACAGCTGCTTCTCAGAATCTCGTCATAACAGTAAGGTTTCCCTTTGTTTCCCATTGTGCTGTTACAGAGACCGACTGGTGCACTGCCAAGACTTTCCGGGTAAAACTCATGCTTGTACTAGCTGTTTGGGTCACAGTGAGTTCCGAGAGGATGTCGCGGATCGAACCGAATGTCCTGTACCGAATGGTTCACACGTACTGCTACACTACCAGTCAGCGTGTTCTTTCAGGCACAGAGTTGCATGAGCATCAAAATGAAGTCTTCTGTTTCAACACCTGACTGAATTTAAGTCCATCTATTCGTCTATCTCTGGTTTGGTCAACCAGCGCCTCAGAAAAATATCTGGCCATTTAAATGTTCCACTCTTTTCACCTCCCACATTTACCCTTCGTCTATCCACTGTTTTGTGCTTGGCAGGTAGCTTTCAAACCTGATTAGGTTTGGCCATGATTTATGTATAGGAGGTTTCTAGGTATATTAGGAGCAGTGGGCAGCTACTATAGCAGTTACCGGGGAGCAGTTTAAGGGGTCGGTGCATTCTTCAATGGCACTTCGGCAGTGCCAAGGAGGCGAACTGGCCCCTCTCCAACTACCAGTCCACACTCCGTACTTGGTCTGTGCAGGGACTTGAACCGGTTCCCAAGCCAAGTCCCCATGGACTGAGCTACTGCCTTTTATGGTTTTATTATACTGACAGACCAGCAAATCAAAACAATAAGCTGAACGTGTGTAAAAACAGCAAAGAGTTGTAGGCTTGGTAGGGCTTCCGATTTTAGCTTCCAACAATTAAATAAACATGATCGACGGCGATATTGACGTTTAAAATGCGTGCTCCACTCATAGAAAACTCTGCTGCATATCAAATCAAGCGCTTCCTAAACTGACAGCCAGCCACCAGCGAGCGATTGAGATGTTTTGGCTTCACTTTAGTGGAGCTGTGTTGCCGCTGCTCCACTAATGCCACCCTACAGCGGCAGCCTGTGAAAAACGTTCCCGAATGTTGCGGAGTAGAAGAGTTACAACAAAGAGAGCAGACGGGCAAAACGCGATTTTGATGCAAAGATTTGTACATTAGGAATGTAGCACAACATGGAAGTGAAAGCACTGCTCTGTTTATTTAAATGTGAAATTGCAATAAAAATATTGTGTCCCTAAAATCAATGAATAATCGTGATAAATAATCGTGATCTCAATCTTGATCAAAATAATCGTGAATATCATTTTTAGCCGTAATTATGCATCGTCTAAGGCTTGGGTCTTGACTCTCTGCACTACTAGCAACCTTCCTATGTCAGTTATAATCATTATAAAGTTGAACTCTTATCACATGCACACAGAAGCAGAAACAAGCTCTTGCTTTTTAAACCACAAACTCAGACTGAAGCCTTTAAGACATGGCACGGGGAAAGCATCTTCAGGCTTAGCAACATATAGCTGCTGCATGTTCAGCTGCTATTATTATTATGTCACAGAGTGGAAACTAGGAGGCTTACTTTTTCCTTTCAGCGCTCATATATGTGTGTCTGTCTCATCATTCTCCCTCCTCTGGGTCATTGGTCCATTACCTCCCTCTCTCTCTCTCTCTCTCTCTCTCTATCGCTCTGCCGTGCCCTTCATATCGCTCCTCTGGACACTCAGGCACCCACGACCCCATGTGTGGGAAGAGGTGGGAGAGATCACGGAGCACAAAAGGACTGGCTGCTATTAATTTTGCCCAGGCAACCTTCACAATAATCCAACGAGACAGCCGTTTAATTGCGCTAACCCTGAGCCCGCGGCAAGCCTGCCTGTCCCAGCATCCTCCTCTCTCAGTGAATACCAAAGAGCCGTCTCACTTCGCCTTCATTAGAGGAGCAGAAAAGATAGTGTTGGAGAGACACTGCGAGTCTGAGGAGCTGGATTTTTATTATTCTCTGCTCTTTTCTCCCCGTTGCTCATTTTTATATTTCTTAGCATTGTTATCTCCAGCCTCCTATAGAAAAGTAAAACGGCGTGTCAGGGAAGGTTATCGATGGCCATTGTGATGTAGGTTAGTTTTTGAAAAAGAAAAACTCCGGAGTATTGTTCACTTTCAACAGTGAGTTACAGCTTGCTGGAGGGAGACATTTTGGAACAAAGGCTGCGAATGAGTTGTTGTTTGCCCCAAAGATAGACTGTGTTAGAGCTGTTAGAGGTCATGGAAAAGCACGAGAGCTGCTGGGGCGAAATATCATCCCCGTAACCTTTCGTAGAGAAAATTAACAGCCCAATTCACTGCTGCAGAATAAAAAGTAAATTGAAAATTATGAGCCAAAGATAGAGGCTGTCTTCTTTCTACTCATACAGTACACCGCCAAATTACTAATGAAATAACTCTAATTATACTGAAAGTTTAGACAGAAACTAAAGGTCACACTACCATTTAAAACGGCAGAATTTCATGGCAATTCCAATTCATGCTGATAAAATCGAGGGGATTAGTGAATTCGAAAAGTGAATTTGAATTTGAACCCGCAAATTTATGCCATTGATAGTTCAAACCTTTGAGGGAACGGAGAGCCCAAAATACAGGGAGCATAGCTTATTGGCTGTTTTGCATCATTCACTGACGTTTAACCTCCTTTGTCGGCGTATTAACGGCTCCAAAAAAGAGCAATGGTTTGCGCACTTGGGTGAGTGGATGAATATATTGGCTGCCGGTGATTGGGTACATTACGGTTTGTCTTTTTTTGGCGATGTTTGTCATTTTATTAATGGTCTGCCTCCAAAGAACGAGAGCCGGCATATTTTCACATCTAACTCTGTGAATTAAGGGTTTTATTTCGACCAAACCAGAGTTGGTGATTGTTGGAAAGTCCAATAAAGATGGTTTTGGTGAGTTTTGTTTTGTTGCTGCTAAAACAGATAGTTCCAAGCTGAAATTACGGTGGCGGTGGCGGTTGGAAAATTGACATACCGCTCAACCCTATTGCACACGACGCACGAGTCGATGGTGCAAAGACATCTTTTGAATAAACTATGTGAATTTATTGTCCTGTTAACACCTGAGCTAAGCTAACCAGGTAACAAGTTTTGCTACAGCAGTTCACCAAGTAGCCATGCAGTACATTCACTCTGTCACCGAGCTCCTAGAACCAAATGCTTTGCAAGAGATGCTGATTAATTTCACTGCACCACTTTCTGGAGTGACCAGGCCTTCATAGAGAACTTTACTTTGTGGATGGAGTGAACCAGGTCAGGGTGTATCATCATGAGAGATTACAAAATGCTGATGAGGTTGGAGTGCTCGTGTCAAAAGAAGTCCTGATTTGGTTGCAAAAAAAAGGGAAGTAATCCATTTAGAGCCCCTTGACGTGTAACTCTCGTCCCATTTTCATATAAATAATCTAAAAGGTCGTAAACCCACATCGGATGAATCTGGCAATTTCTGTAGAAAGTCCTCCTTGCAGGTGAGAATGGCTTGACAAGTGGCCCTCCACCCTGTCAGTCTTTACTCACGTCCTGCTATTTTGCTGGCCCCCTCTCTCAATAGCTATCCCTTCAGTGCAGGTAATTACAGTGCAGCGGCACCACGGTCAGTAAAAGGCGAGGCCAACCACTCCAGGGGAAGGCACATGATCCATTAGCTGAGCACGGGGCTCGACGGCCCATTCCTCATTCCCATTTGTCTTTCCCTAAAACCCCTCCGCTGGCCCCCATCCCACTCCGCTTCAGACATCTCCCTTTCTCTCCTGCTCCATCAAAGATACAGCATCGAGCACACGCAGGAAAAAAAAAAAAAATCTCTTTAAAAACGAATTTCAGCCTGACAGAGCTTTTTTTACATACCTGAATAAAAACCGCTCCCTGATAGCCAGGCAGCCAGCCAGCCAGCATGCCGGTATGCGCTCTAACTGAATCATTCACTCTGGGAGGATTTTGACAAAACAGAGCTCAGCTGCCTTCGATTCAATAAAAGCAAATGTAATATATTTTTCATATGCTGATACTGCTCGAGTCCAAATAATATAACTGGTCCGCTGGGAGATGCAGCCCTAATGGCTTCACAGAGTTTTCATTTTCATGTCCTTTTTCATTTGGTTTGCAAACCCATGATGACAAAAACAGAGACAAACACGGAAAGAATCAACAACGGAAAGATGTGAAATTCCCACAATCACTTTTTCCCTCTCTGTAAATAGACGTACAATTTTGTTTTGTGGAGACTTGAGCTCCTAATGAGGAACACAAGTGACAATCATTCCCTACATTTTCAAAACTACTCTGTGTGACTCCTGCTGCCTTTTGTGCCGACTTGAATCTCACATGTGTAATTCTGGTAGGCTCCTTTTACCACCAGCTTTGTGTCAAGACAAAGACAAGAAAAAAAAAAAAAGTTAATTCCTGTAATGACCTTCTCCACAACTAATAGGTAAATCCATTACCAGAGCAACGACGGGGGAGCGAAACAAAGCCAGTAAGGCTGCAGCTACATGTCACGTCCCAGAGTTAACGCCTCTTGTCTTGTTTAATCAGGTGCAAAGGCTGCACTGATCGATAACCCCTTCCTGCAGGTGAAGGACCACGGGACCACATGTTGCATCCCTCTTGAACTGCTGTCCCTGATTAGCTGCAAACTCATTGGTGCTCTAGTTGGATGCATATATTATTTGTTCATGTTCATATAATTACCTAGATGTGTTTTGAAATGGGGGATGATACATCTATTATCTTTTCTTCTGTCTCTCTGATGAATAGTTAAAGTTTCTCTATATGATATCCAGAGTATTAATACAGCAGCAAACAACTATTCGCCATGTAAAGAAATAGAGGAGTAATGTCTACCTGAGCAGAGAATGAAGTCACTCTCCGTCTGTGTGTGTTGTAATCCAGGTTTATCCTTGCTTTGTTGATATAGCTAGGCCGGCCCGACCATCGTTGTCGTTGCGGAAGTGTAGCCAAAGAGAAAATAAGCAAAGAGTTTTGTACAGCACTTTTTAGACGGACGTTTTACTGGCGTCTCGTAGTCTCTTTCAGTCCAAAATGGCGGAAACGTAGCTTTGCTGCTGGGCGCTGATCTTGGAACGAGCAACTGACTTTCACTTCTTGGCAATATACGATATTTGGCGTAGCACCCACCCTCTGGTTCCCCCCCCCGGTAAACACTTTTAGATCTGGCAGCACTGTTGCCGTAGTTTTCACTGTTCACGCTGTTAGCACCGTTCAGCTCAGCCGTCGCCATGTTGAGAGCCCTGAGGAGGCAATAGAAATCCTGCCAATCTCAAAAAGCACTTTTAAACCTGAATGCTGAAATCCCCACAGACATATAGGAAATCTGAAATGAAAATAAACACACTTAGCATTTAAGATTATTCTTATTGAAGGTATTGTTGTAGTTGCTGATGGCGCTTTAACCGTGGTCCACAATAGCCCCTTCCACACAGCCTGTTCAAGGCGGGAATGTTGCCGGGAATGCCATTTTTTTTCCTCGCCGTTCTCTGCATGCTATCTAAAACCACACACGATGTTTGTTTAAGTGTAAAAAAAAAGCAAATCCGGCATAATGGCGGTTGTTCTTTATGGCGGTATTGCAGGAATCTCAGTGTAAAAGGGAGTAAAGTGTCTCAGGAAGTTATCAGTCTTTCCCCTAAAGCTTACCGTTACTGTAAATTGAGATGTCCGCCTTTTTCATTATGAAACATTACAGAGTGGCTATTATGAAATTAAGTCTGAACCTCAACATTTCCATTTACAGCAGCACTCTGCACTCTTACAAGTGTGGCCACTCACGGGCATGAAACACTCTCCATGAATTAGGGAGTAAGACAAAGGGAAATACAAACAGATTGAATGGTCCCCCGTCTGCAGGACAAAGACTACATATTGGGAACAGCAGCAGGAGAAATGAGGACCCTCGCTGACATAGCCCTCCATTTCAACCAAGGTTTCTTTCACCGGAGATTGATTCCATACGCTAAAAGAGCCAATAATTGTTTTTCATGTAGTGAGTGATGACCTCATTGCATATATTCATACAATATATGCATAAATGCATGTGTATGAATATATGTATATGTATGAATTTCC
Organism: Helicolenus hilgendorfi; assembly: GCA_916700815.1. Classification (NCBI taxonomy): domain Eukaryota; kingdom Metazoa; phylum Chordata; class Actinopteri; order Perciformes; family Sebastidae; genus Helicolenus; species Helicolenus hilgendorfi. The sequence continues at coordinate 18,394 of CAKALG010042546.1, forward strand.
CAGATGTGTGACTATGAGGAATTATAGCGGCGTGCTTTCATCCTTTCTCCTGCTCTCCCGCTTTCTGTTTCTTGTTTCTCTTGCTAACCTGCGCAGAAGAAATCAATTCTGCTGACCCTAATCTAAAAGCATGACATGAGAATTAATAACTCGCCTGATATGGAATATGCACAACTTTCTGTCAGCCAGATGAATAGGCTGCAGTCCAATTGAAATAACATATGAGGAGCTCTTTAATCATTGGGTCAAGGAAAAAAAAAAAGTCCTTCTAGCTCCACTCGAGTCACAAAAGGGACAAGGGCTCAGGTTGTTAACAGACTCCAAACAGAATGAGATAAGACGAAGAAGAAATACCTTTTAAATAATTAAACATTTGATTCAATATTTTGTAATGACCCATGGTGGCTACCTCTGTTTAAACAGATAGATGCCAGTGAATGCTTTACACAATTTTCTTTTTACTTTAAAGCTGCTGTTATTGATTTTTTTTGGACCTGTGGAGGCTAAGTCCAATATTCACTCACTCTCTAGCTCTTTTCTTTTCAGCTCAACTTCTGAGAAACAATATCACACTCACTGTGTTTACTAGCAAATCACTGACCTTGTCTGTCTGTTGTGGTGAGGTGCTGGGCAGGTAGCGTAGGCGTAAATGTGGGCAGAGCGTAGGTGGAGGCAGAATAAAGCTTTGAACACGTAAGTTAACGCTTTCTAGCAAGTTTTGTTGGCTTGTTTCTTTAAAAATGGCTGAAGAAAAACGAGTGTCTCTCAATATGTACTGTCACTCACTCTCCGGGACAGCAAGTGTTGGTTGAGAGAGTTAACATTAACTAACGGGACCAGATTAGCTGACCCTTACGCCACATTCGGCCACTTGTCGAATCGGCAAACTAGCTAAGTAGTCAGCTGCCCGAGCTCTTTGGATGCCTGTAGTTAACTATCCTTCAGTAAAGTCAGTCAAAAAGAGAGTCGTACATCATCGGCGAAACATTTCAGAGACGGAGAGAAAATGTGCAAATAGTTTAACCCAGATATTGTAGCTTGCTAAAGTCAGGAATCACAGTTTGTCATCTCAAATGTATGCGATATCTCAATTCTGACACCCAACAACACAGCAAGAAGATGACATTTGTGATGTGTAACTTTAGCCCACTACTAGTGTTTGCCTCCAATCTTTCCTTTGTTTTGCCTCCAGCTTACACCGTGACGTAATCATGACGTCGGCTATAAAAAGGTGTATAAAATGAGAGCAGAGTTGCACCTAGAAAACCAAAACAATGATTCAAAATAGACTGAAAGGCGTTGTAGAGTTGAAGGAGATTGCAGTCGGGTGGTAATTCTCTGTGGCTTCAAGGAGCGACCCTTTATCCATTAAACATAATCATTTGAACCATGGTAAATATATATAAAAAAGTATCGATTAGAGCAGCTTTAACTTGCTCAGTGTACAATAAAGGCTGCCCAATTTCAACAGATAGTGTGCGCTTTAAGTGCACACTGAAATAGTCCGTGACAGAAAAGCATTTAGCTGCTGCTTTCCAGTCAGCCGTTTCAGCACCACTCCTAAAGGACAGCTCCCATTAAGGCCCAGCTGATGGTGTTCATTCACAGCCTCCGTTCGGTACGAGGTTGTGGGCTGCAGTTCCTTTCTCAAACACACAACAGCGTCTCACATGAAGCTGACCTTCAAGCTCTGCTGGAGATAAAGAAACATATCCAAAGGCTGATGTTAGGTTTTACAGCTAGCAAAACATTTCCATTTAGAATAAAAAATTACAATGCCCCAAAGGTAGAGGCTAAATCATTTTTGACTCAATTCCACAGCACATCCAAAATGTTTTGGTGCTGTTACTTTTATGTTTTGATCATTTTAATGTAAAGGGATGTCAAGGATGAAACGAGGTTGCATTTATTGACTCAACAGCCCAAAACTACTGAGTGTTTAAAGCCTTTATAGCCGTGTAGATTTGTCTTAAAGGTTCAGCATTGTGTTTTCAAATTTAATATTAAATACACTTATAGTATATATCAATTAAAACAAATGAAAGATATATATAAATTGGCTGTGCATTGTAAATAGTGCTACATATTAGGAGAATAATTCACTATTAATAAGCTTTTATACTCATTTGAATGCCGTGTCCGTGAACTATTGCAATTCCTCTCCCCTTACGTGACAGAAGTACACTCACTCTGGCATAATGAAGAACTTTCTTTGTCACCCACCTAATCATTCTGGTACATAGTGTATAGACAGTACATAACCCTCGTGTCATTGCGATGTTCTCACCTCATTGGTATGCTGTTCATACAGAGGTATGTGTGCAGGACAACAAACGCTGATTGGAAGTAAAGTCTGGTTATTTAACAGTTAAGTGACTAGTAAGTGTCGCCCTTCAGCGTTTGAATACAAAAAGACACAAGAGCTATAAACTGTTTTTTTTATATTTGATTATGTGGGAGAGTTTATGTAAGTTTGTAGACAAGGCAATGCTAATCTCTTTTTGTAATGAAGAGCCAGGCAAGAGGTTTCAACTTAATCACATTTAGTCTTAAATGTACATGCTGACTACGTTTGCATGCACAAAATATGCCATTTATTGCCCTTATTCCAAAAAAGACAATATTCCGACTACGCTGTATGATATTCCACTAATATTCCTGTTAACATGCAGCCGCGCAGACTCCAATTAACGTAACCGGTGGTGGACTTCAACCACTTCAACCACCTTCCTGAAAAGGTCGGCATTGCGATATTTGCGCATAACCTGTTCCAAGTCTTTTATAATGTTTAAGAGTAGATGAGTTTCTCCTTCTGACCAGAAATATGGACTTTTCTTTTGGGCGTGCGTCTCTGCAAACTGTCGGCTAGTTGGTTTGTGTACAATGCACAGAGCTGGATGCACAGGCAAGAGATCGTGTGTTGCAAACTGCCGTAAAAACACAAATTGAGATGCCTATTCTGAGTGTTGTGTATATATGTCCAAAGAATGCTCCTTAAACCTGAACAATATCAGCATTTCCTACATGTCTTAATCGGAAAATGCTCCATTCGGATTAAGGCCTAATTCAGAATAGCCAAACGGAATATGCTGTTTACATGTATCAAATTCACATTATTGTCATATTTGGAATAACAGTGGAACATTAGTGTGCATGTAAACATGTTGTTGTTTCACTACATTCCCTTACCTATTTGTTGAATTATTCCCAGATGGGTATGGGCCCTTATTTCACACTGACGTTCAGGATAATTGGGAGCAAGCATTTCCTCCTTCTCCGCCGTTCAAGGAAATGTCAGTCAGCATTAGCATACTCATTTATAGAGTGCTACAGCTGTCCCTGGCTGCTACCTCGCCGACCCTCGCTCTCC
>CAKALG010042552.1:0-29118 GCA_916700815.1 Helicolenus hilgendorfi
TATATATAAGTTGTTCTGGTGCTGGTGCTGCTGATCACGCTCTTCTTATTTGTCGTTCTTGTCGTACAACATATTTAATGAGTGTTGGAGTGGGTATAAGTAACGATATGCAAATAGGTGTTCAAGAGCATTTCTACATCTATTTCTGGCTATCAGTGGGAGTTGGAATAAGACTTGTGCATGTGACCCAGCCTTTTCGTAGAAGTTTAGTCGTAAATCCAAGTTGTGAGTTTCATGCATCTGCACCAAATGTGCTTCTATTTTTCTTGTTACTCTGTGTGTGGGTAGTGCGCCTCAAGGTTCATTTTCAAGGTTGAATTTGGCTTTAATAATTTCATTATTCATTTTATTCCTGTGGTGTTCATCTTTTTATAGTGTTTAATGGCATTTGGTTTCATTGTTAACAAGTTGCCTTTTTTTAAGATAATTTTTTTGGCATTTCTGTTTTTATTTAGTAGAGAGAAACAGACAGGAAAGGCAGGAGAGAGAGAGGGGATGATATGCAGCAGAGGACCCGGGCCGTCTTGATGGTATGTGCTCTAGCTGGTGAGCTATCAGGGCGCCCCAACAAGCTGCTTTTTAAAGTGTAACTTCACCTCAGGTCTGAGCCTAAAGGCCCTGACACACCAAGCCAACATCAAAGAACTAGCAGCGAAGACCACGAGCTGCGTCGCCTAACGTCGCCTTTGTCTTGGCCAAAAAGTTGCACTCGAACACACCGCGAAGACTACGGCCAACTACCACGTACGTTCTGTGCCTGCTAAGATGAAATAACTCTCCATACCAGCAGGCGGTGGTAGTCTGTATTCGTCATTCAAAAAGAGGAAACCGGAAGACCGAGGACTGCGGATTTACAAAAAGTATGGTGGAATGAGCCAACTAATGTTAACTAGCTGACTAGCCAGCTGCTAAAGGAGTAAATGCTTCACACACACACACACACTCTTGTCACAGCGTAGGAAAGCACATTGCTATCAGCAGATAATCAGACATTAACGCTGATTCGTAATTGATTTTGTAATGTGCTGATGGCTTCATTTCCAGTCCACAGAAAGGAGAGAACAGGCTTGTGCTGTGATTAATGCTCCACAGTGGTTAAGGAAAAAGTGAAAACAACAGAGGCTATGGCGAGAGGCGAGAAGGGGAATCTGATTAGAGGGCCATAACATTCTTTTTTTATATAGAAATGTTTTGACGTAGGTTAGTCCCAAACGGTCGACTCTGTCTCAGAATTGACCTTGCAAGATTGGGGCTGGTTTAAACCAGTAGATTTTCAACCATGAAATGCTGAATTGTATAAATTTGGTAAGAAATGTCAATATTAACACCAGCGTTGGTGTGTTTCATCACAGTTCAGTCACATCATTTAGCAATTACACTGTAATATTATTTTTGATAACCAATGACAGTCAATTCTTAACCATTTAATGTGTCTTTCACAAATTAAATTGCTGGTCACAACATATAAGTTGGGAACACACACACACACACACACACACACTAGGTGTTCACTCCAAGAAGACCAAATCTTAAGTGCTTCTTCAGACAAAAATAGAGTACACACAGACACGAACACAAACATATGGCCTCAATAATTAAGTGGCTGATCACAGAAAATTGAAAGAATAATCTCTCTGCTATTTACTGTTGACATCGTTGTGAACAGAAGAGCCACGGCCGACACACACACACACAAAACACACACACACACACAGAGGGGGAGAGAGAGAGAGAGAGAGAGAGAATAATGTTTTCTTGTTTTTCTTCATTTTCTTGCTGTTTTATTCTGACTCATGAAGAATTCTGTCAGAAGTTGTCTTTGAAGAGTTTGGCTCAGTACCATGCTCCCTTGTCCTGTTTTTGTTGGTATTTTTCTTTCTAAATGTTAATTTGATGCTTATGTGTGCGAGTGTACATTTGAATGTGTGTTTGTGGTTTGTGGAGTCCTCAGGCTGGTGTTTACAAATAAAGCCTGAAGCTGCCTGACAACAGTCATCACGATGTTCCAGCACTAATTAACTCATTAAAACATAAACAGGGAAAAACACGAGTGTTGCGAGTAGACGCACAGACAGAAAGACGGACGGCGAGCCGACATCTGCGGCAAACTGAATGTACGCAGAGTAAACTCAAAGACAGACAGACTGCTTCTCTACAAGATAAAATAAAAGATAGCGATCTCATGTGATGCGATCTCAAGATCTCTCACATGATGTGTCCTTGTCCATCAGTATTTTTCTAATAAAAACTCTCTCTTGCTTTAAAATGTCAAAGTATTTTTGATGACTCATTTGAACGGTTACATAAACCTCGGCCATCATAATAAACCACACTTGACCACAGTGGGTAGCTAGCAGAACAATGTCATTGTAGGAGGTATGTGTTCATATTTAAGCTGGCAAATACTTTGTTTACATTTCCAATGAATGCAGTTGAGGTCTAATTTATTAATTCAACCCTTGTCCTCCTCCTCCTCCCGATCTTAAGATGAAGAGTTGTCTACAGCTAAGTGGCATGAAAAGAAAAGATTCAACTTCAAGTATCTCAAATGATCGTTTCATTCGTAAGTACGTCACATGACTGAAGCTAAAGATGCTCCAACTTCAGTTTCACTTTAACTTTGAACTTGTAGCATGCTCCCCAACACTGTGTGCACAATATACAGTTAAGCTGCCATCCGTCACCACCACTCTCAAGGCTGCTTAGAAGTCTTTATCAAACAAAGCTTCTCCATTCTACACTTGAGTTGTCTTTTCAGATTTTTAGGTGCTGTTTTTGATGGCACTGCCTAACCGACGTCAGCCTACTTTAAACGCCTTTGTCTTCCCACATTCAAAAAGAGAAACAGAACATTTCCATTACTTCTCCATTGTCCTTTTTTTTTTTTTGTTTCTTTGAGTATGTCATTTTTTTAACGAATAACATTTTTCCTAAAATAAAACACAATGTTGATCAGTTGCATAAATTCATGGGACTTGCTGCTGTAGAGTTATTTGGTCTGGTATGTCCAGTAGCTTACGGTGACTAATAGGGATGCGGGGTTGACCTGCGGGTCGGGTGAGTTCGGGTGAGCTTTGTGGAAAATTCCAAGTAAGTTATTAATAACTTATAGAAACATTACATGCAATAGTCCTTCTCTTCTCCCTCTCTCTCTCTCTTTGTCAAACACACACACACACACACAAACACACGTCATTTTAACACATTCCGTGCCACCACCACATAATCTGCTGTCAAGAGGCCGCGGTCATTTCATGTATCTCTGTGAGGTCACGTTGCACACAAACTAACCAGGACGCTCAAGTCCGCTTGTCTCTGTCCTTGTCTCAGACCTCAGTCCTGACATTTATTGTGCTACTATAATGTATAAAGTTGGCGGTTTGCGGGTCGGGTCAGATTCAGTTGATTGATTAACGCATATTTTTGCGGGTCGAGCATTGCGGACTGGCTCTCATATCGGGTCAGGTGGGTGCGGGTAATAAAAAACCCTGACCCGTGCATCGCTAGTGGCTAATGTTAGTTGACATTATAGCTAACTTTAGACAGAAATGTCTTTTATAAGCAATATGGTGTTTCTTTATACCAGTTTTCCTAAAAGCAATATATCACCTCGCCTCGCAATATATTGAATTGTTACCCCTGTGTCGTGATAAGTATCGTATCGTAAAACTCTTACCAATACACAGCCTTGGAGGACAGTGGAAACTAAATCAGAACTTTTGTTGACTAGTGTCTTTGCCATTGTTTCAGACACACAAAAACATATCAAGGTTTTAGGATGTTCAGGAGGCACAGAGATAACTGACTCAACTTTCTATGGTAACACAGTTGGATAAGTAGTTGGGTAAACTCGGCTGCATGTAGATACAATCCTACATCAGCCGTATTCGATCTATTCACAGGTAAGAACACATTATTCCTCCTGTCACACACTAGCAGACTTTGTAAATCATAACTTATGTCAAGAAAGTGACACATAATGTCAGTCAAAATCTGTTTTTGTCTCCCAGTCATTTCAATGGTAAATGGACTTGCATTTATATAGCGCTTTTCTAGTCTTCCGACCACTCAAAGCACTTTACACTACATGTCAGCATTCACCCATTCACACACACATTCATACACTGATGGCAGAGGCTGCTAAGGTGCCAAATGCCCTCTAATCTAAATACTCATTCACACACCAATGGCACAGCCTTCAGGAGCAATCTGGGGTTAAGTGTCTTGCTCAAGGACACTTCAACATGTGACCGGACCTTCTGATTGGTGGACGACCTGTTCTACCCTCTGAGCCACAGCCGCCCCATTTAAGTCGTACTCAAGCATACATTAGCGAAACAGAACATCACACATTAAATGATAACAGCTGTGATCATCTCATAACTTGTGAGGTCTTGCCTCGAGTCACTTTCTATTGATCTTTTAAGAATTAATTTTCTAATTCTAATTCAAAATTTCTAATTAATTTTCAAGGGTGACCTGAGTGCAAATTCTAAGTGCATAATCGCAAATGTTAAACAGACTGTGAAACAACTGTATCTTAGAAGCTTTCGATTCTTCCTGTTGGCCTGTTATTAATATGTGACAATAGATTGATTTGGCCATAACATAAAACAAAAACAAATCCTTAGTATTTACTAATATATGTTTTAAAGGTATCCTGTGAAGTTTGTGACCACAAGTAACGCAACGGAGTGAGGTTTTTACGAGTGGGTTTTTTTCTGTATTGCGCACATGTGTGAGCATGCTGGCAATGTGATACACACCGGTTGCCAGCAGTAACACAAAAGGAAACGTATAATGTGCCGACAAAGGCAAGGAAGGAAAAGACTGCTAGCAGGCAAACATGGATGTACACAATGCAAGATTTATGATATTCCAAAAAATTAGTAAATGTTTGATGAGGAAGGAAATGTGCTCAACATGTGTGTTGGACTTCAAGGATACACACAATGCACCTTGGTGAAAGACACTGAATGTAAGCAACTTTTTTTTCTTTTTACAAAAAAAACTCCACAGGGCACCTTAAAGTGCTATTATAGCAACGTTTTTCTGCCGCGGCAGCACGCAGCTGTTTTGGTTGAAAAGCTCTAAAAACCCTCTGCTCACTACCTGCTCAGCACCAGACAGCAAACACAGTCAGTGAATAGCTGTTGAACAGAATAAATATTGGACTTAAATTCTCCAGGTCAGGCCAGAGACACGATTCAAATGAATACCGTTGCTCCATAACTGCTGGATGTGTAAATAAGCAACTGTTTGCTAAAAAGCTCACTGCATCAGTTCAAAAGGTGCTGATCATAGATTGTATATAAAGATGGATGACATGACAATTCCCCAAAAGTGAATTCAAAACATCTTAATCGCCCCCTGGTGGCCGGTTGCAGTACAGGTCATAAAGCCTGTCCCCTCCATGTTAGCGGATGGGACATGGGCCAAACTAAAAAGTCAAAGTACACGTCAAATACATTTTTCCAAAAAACAGTTTCTGTCATTTTAGGTAGTTCTTATCACGCTGTTGTATGTTCAAGTGTTCATGTTTCGTATTTGATGGTATAAAAAGGGGGTGAGACGTCATGACCGACAGCTGTCAGTCTCACCACAGGGTCTATTTAGTAACTCTTGGTCATAACACATAATCTTCAACAGGTGGAAGAGTTTCTCAGGTGTCATCTGAACAAAAATGGAAATTTGAACATCTCCAATTCCATGACGGCTGGACAACGGCTGATGAAGATGATGTGATATGAAGAAACCTTGTTTGTTAACAACAACGCACACATTGATGTGCATGTTTCCTTTGGGGAAACACCATCAGTCTTTCACACATAACATCAAGGATTTACTTCATGTGAGACAGCTTATATTACTCTCATAGCACAAGTTGTAAATATTCTACTCAATAAGTACAATTTGAATTGTGGGTGGTCACGACTGGCCTGCATGCACGTCTGCAGAGTTGAGATTATCGGACAAGATAATCATTTAAGACCAGCCTGGAACTGGGTCGCTTGTGTGATTATCAGGAGGCAAATTGGGTTCAAGATCAACCTGATGATCCTAAAGCGAGTGACAGGCAATAAAGATGTGTGTAAAGAGGTTCTTTGTTTGCAGTTTTAGTCATTTTACTCCAGAACACACCGACTTCTAGTTAAGGGTCATAAGTGGCTGTTTCATGGTCATTTAATTTCTTGAATATAATGTATTTCACTCACAAATTAATACATTTTGGATGTTGGTTAAAAAAATGCAATTCTTTCTCTCTCGGTTCTAGCATGTTTGAAGTTCCTATCGCTGACATCTCTGTCTTAGGTGCACATGCATGTATGCGAGTGTGTGTGTGTGTAGTCCGTTTGGCGACAGACACCAATAACAGACATGTGGGTCAGGAACGGGTGTGTTTTGGTTGTCGCGGGTTACCCGGACAGCTACATTGTGCGTGTTCAGTCATGCAGGAAAGCTGAAGCCTGTGTGGAGCAGACAGGGGAAAGAGGTCATACATGTGTTTATATGTGGCACACAGTTCCACACAAACACGCGCACACACATACACTGAATACCTCAACTATGCACACAATGAACACTCTTAAAAGTGTTATTAAAGTGGAATATTGGGCTGTCAGAGAGGAAAAGTGAAAAGTGATATGTTCAGCTTTCTCAAAAATGAAAATGTCAGAGCTGTTAATGAAAACAAATACCGTCACATTGCCTCCATACAAATATACTGCCACATTACAGAGTATTTAGAGAGTAACACACACACACATCACATGCATGCACACAGACAAGCTGTATCAGTCAGCTGCATTCGTTCGTCATTGTTCTTTCTGTGCTGAGTGCGAGAGCAACTTTCATGGCTAACAGTGGGCTCCAAATTAAAATTTGCATAAATCCTGTTATTTATGCAAAATGTCATTTGGAATAACAGACTAGTAAGTATGAAAAACTAGTATACGTTGGTTTATGCTATTGCTATAATACATGTCTGGTACTGTGGTTGAGAACTGTAGAGCATCTGGAAAATGCTAAAATAAACTAACTAAAATTCAGTCAAAGATTCACTGAAACAAAAACAGATTCATGTTGTTATTATTTTGACCAGTAATAATTGATTAAAAAAAAGCATCCATAAAATGAAAAACATCTTCAGATGTTGTTTTACTTATTTTAGGGATGTATGATCCATTATTAATGGTGTGTTGTAACTGACTTGACTGACTTTTAGTTGGTTGCTGCAGCCTGAGGCTTTAGTATAAAGATAGCTTGAGTGCCTGATGCCTGACGGATGTCTATTACAGAAACATTTTCAATACTGCTGACAACTTCTAGGAATTCAAACTTTCTTCTGCATGAGTTCACTTTCCTACTCACCTGTCTGGGTTTGCAGTAGACAGCCCATAAAAAGCTACCCTGTGGTTTTTGACCAGCAGTAACACTACGGAGGAATCTTTTCATGACTGGTTCTCCGCTTTGTTTGTATCACACACGTACAGAAGCAACACTGATTTAATGTTATTTTGCAAATCGTAAGTTGGTAGCGGTAATGAGCAAACAAGCGCAGCAATACACCAACAGAGGAAAGGAGGAGGCAGACTGCTAGCAAGTAAACATTAATGTAAACGAGGCAGGATTAAAAATATTCAATAACAAACAAATAAACATAGTTTGTTTAGGTTTGTTTTCAGTTTATATTTGTATAATTTTAATTTTTCCTTTCACTTGCAAAATCTCTCTGAAAAGTTCCTATTCTTCAAGACTAAATAGGTTGTTAATCGATTCGACTACAAAAACTAGAATCATCTGCTAACTCAAGGATTAAAGGGGCAGTGTGTAGGGTTTGGCGGCATCTAGCAGTGAGGTTGCAGATTGCAACCAACTGAAACTTCTCCCATGTGCCCATCGTGTAGTAAAACTACGGTAGCTGACGCGAAAATGGGAATGGCCCTATCTAGAGCCAGTGTTTGGTTTGTCCTTTCTGGGCCACTGTAGAAACACTCCAGCTTTAAAAGCAAATGTGTTAAAGAAGTTAGTGGTGTTATAACAAATTTGCGTTAATGTGTTATGTGTTATCACGTTAACTTTGACTGCCCTAGAAAACATACTTATAAATATTATATTTCATTTCTGCCACTATATCTCCCTAAATGCTTCACACCGTCCCTTTAAAGTTTGGTCGAGTTTAGGCAACTAAAAATGTATTTGATTTAAAATGTATATTGTATTGTATATTTGTATTATTTGATGTGGAAGATTAACTACTTTGTGAAAGTTAATGGGGATCCAACTAAGAAATAAAGAATAAAAAGAGAGACTTGTGCACTGCAAAAAGATCCACTCACTCACTCACTTATTCAAATATCAGACAAACACACACTCACATACAGCGTCTGATAGCCGAGTTGTAATCCAGGATTAGTCAGATTAAGATCTATACCTCAGCCTATGTGTGTTAAACGATTAAATCCAGACAGGCCTATTTACCGAGAAGAAAAGATGATCAAATCAACAGGCTCGTCCTGGAGTGACAGCTGTAAGAGATAGAGTGTGGGGAAGAGCAAATTATTTGTTCACGCGTTAAAAGTCTTTTGTTATTTGACGCAAAACCGGTGTTTGCTCTTCTCGTGAGAGAGGGGGGAGGAGGAGGGTGAAGGAGGAGAAGTGGAGACAGAATCGTAATGGAAATAAAGAAAACGACGGTAGAGAAGAGGGAAGAGTGTTCTGTGTGGAGACTGATAGAACCTGGATGAATGACAAAGAGTTGTAATTAATAAACTCAAAGGATAATCAGGAGCCAGCATGCACACGTACTTGGACACGAAGGCTTTGCTCGCTCCGTCTCTCCCTGTCACACACACACACACACACACACACACACACACACACACACACACACTGAGGCAAAGTATATCGCTCCACACAGCTGAGGACCGGAGGCTGCCGCAGCGTGATGGAGGAGCTGAGAACAAATATAAAGTGAGGGAGCGCCTAATGAAGATTTTAAATGAGGAAATTCCTGTGAAAATATGATAACCCTCCCTCCTCACCCACTGTGTCCCTCCCCTCTCCCTCCCTGCTCTAATGCCAATACTTCTTCATCCCCTGCTCTCCCTCCTCTTCGCTCTCTGTGTGTCCTGCACACCATAAACACTGCGTTATTTTAATTAGGATTTGTACACTCCAACACTTTAATTTTCTCTTCCTTATTTCCCCCAGAAATCTCTGTTTTATTAGTTATCACACCATTCCAGGCCAAACTCATAATTACACTCAGTCCCAGGGGGAATTGTGTGCAAATGAGCATGCGTTGGGGTTTATCTAAACTTGTGGGGACTTATGAGGAACAGCACACAATCTTTGCTGATCCTCATAGAGGAAAAAAAAAGCTGATTTAAGAGATAAAGACATATGACTGGAGGTTGATTTTACAAGGTAAAATTTAAGATTGTGGGAAGGGTAATGAATGAATGTGAGGCAATGCAGTGTGTGTGTGTGTGTGTGTGTGTGTGTGTGTGTGCGTGTAAAAGGAGCTTTTTCTTCTTTATAAAATCATTGTTTGGCTAAATCTTAGAGCGAAGGGTTATGTTATTTACCTGTGGTAATTGGTTTTCCCAAATGGCAGTTTTCCTCATTACACACACACACACACACACGAAACGCACACAGACATACACGTCGATGCACATACACACATACACGCGCACAAAGTAATGAAGGGTGAGAAAACGAAGATGCCATTTCAGATAGCGGAGGCGCAAAGTCAACACACTTACTAAACACATTTACAGAAACACACACTCACATAGACAAAGTGTGTGAGTGTGTGTGGGTGTATAGCGAGCTGTGTTTTAGTGACACAGTGATGATCTCGGGGTAGAAGAGCATAGTGAGAACTAATCAAACACACAGGCTCACCCACAGTGTCACAAATACACCCATTAAGCAAAAGAAATCCTGATCTCTTTGCTTTGTGCTCAACATGATCTCAACTGAATAACTGATGGAAAAAAATGGAAGAAATGTGCTTTTTGTGAGTCGGAGGAACCAGCTGTTCCATTTCTCACTCTCTGAGGTGAAAATAAAATATGTCATTTGTCCATCTCACCTTCCGTCTCTCCCTCATGTGCCTTTTCCACGTCTTTTATCTCCTTTTTACTCACCTCTCTGTGATCCGCCTTCTCCTCTCCTTGCATCTCCACACCTCGATCCATGTTAGCTCATGCTGCAGCGACCTGAAGGTTACAAAAATAATCTTCTCAATTTTCTGTTTTAGCCAAGAAATGCTGAGAGACGTAGGCCAGGGCTGTACGTTGACTTGTTTTCCACGTAGCACTGGTGCTACAGGGGTTGAATGTTTTGTAGCGCTATTCAAATTCTGTGTTGGGGTGGAGCAAAAATACAGTTTAAAAAGTGAGAAAAAATGTGGAGGCTCCACTGACAAGAGTTCAATTGTGTGTACACTTACCAAAGTTTGTTACGTCAGCTTTATTTTTTGTTTACGGTTGGCGTCACGCACTTTGGGGTCGGAAGTTGGAAATTTCAACTGGGAAAATTGTGACCTCCTACACCTGAGAGTTGATGTGAAATGTCCAAAATCTCATTTCTTTGAACCCTACACAGTAAAGTACTGAGAATCTATTATATAAGGAGTGATTTGTAACACAACTCGTATACTGTTCATAAATGAATGTTGTCCCTTCCTAACAGGTGCAGAAACACTACAAAATATTTGGGGAGATGTCAATCAAGCAGAGGCAGAGGTCTCATCAGTCTAAACAACAGACACCTGTACCATTTAAATATGATTCTTTTGAATATGCTGATCTTTAGCAAATCTTTAAGCAACAGAGAGGCATAATGAAATTATCCATGAGATCGTCTCACTGATAAAATAAGAGAAAAAATCCCTTAGAAATACCATGATGTAAGATTGAAATGTGGATGGCGTAGAATGAACAATGATTCAATGAAATATGGACATAACTCAGTTTAGCCTACTTGTTTTTCATTTCACAAATTTGTAATTAATGTAATTCTACTGTTGTTGATTAAAAATCTTACCTTTAAGACCAGTTTAAAATCAAAAAGCCCGACACACTCACACAGATGTTCTCATTTTTTCTGGCTGATGAGACCTCTGGGAAATATTTGATGTCACCAAACTACATGTACTAACAAGACTTTTTTCACGGCGCATGTTTGACTCCTCACAACAGGAATTCCATTCCCTTTGAATGTGTAGCACTGTTCTGCTGTACCAGGCTTTGTGGACAGCACCCTACATTTGTTTACTATACACTCAATAGTAATGTTATCTTCCCATGTACTTTGGGGGTATAAAGAGCAAGTGCGTGCATGGTCTCAATTTTGTTTAGAGATGGATATCGAGAACCGGTAATAAATTGGTACCGGTTCCTAACTGATCAGAATCGAAATATTGAAAAGCTCTTGAGCAAACTGGGCCGCTTTCGGTATTTGATATTGTTAATTCATTTTAACATGGCTGGTATGGTACGAAGCTGCCAGCGCCAGGCGATTACATTTGACGTTGCATAACTGCGTGTTTGCTCTCTTGTAATAACTAACAGGGGAAAACGTTCAAAAGTGTGGGCTTCTAAATGCAATATATGTAAAAAGGTAAAAAGTTGTGTGTTAAGGGAGTAACCAGCAACCTGGATGTCATTACTCATAGAGAACTAGTAGATATTGATGAATAGTCTAAGCAAACATAATAATGCATGACTTCAAAAATGAGTTCATGTCAGCGTGATGAAAATTCATGTCATGATTAAAAACAAATAATGTTGCAACTTAATGTATAATATATACATTATAATATTTTAATGATTTCATCTCAGACTTGAAAAGGTCACAGACGATGACTTCAGGAAGGCTGAGGAGTTCATCATTCTGCTCACATCCAGCCGGTGCGTGTCAAGCGACCGACCTGCTGCATGTGGCCAGATCCTGCCTCTCCTTCAAAGGCTGGAGGACCACTTCAGGATTCAAGAGGAAGATTCACAGTTCGTGGCCACCATTGAAGAAAATGTCTGGGGTGACCTATCTAAACGTTATCAGGTGCAAAAAAACAAAAGAAATACACTTCCTAGTCCTAATTCATATAAAGATGGCTGTTTTTCCTTAATAAATGAGTGACCCTTGCTGTGAAGTTCTTGTTTAATTATTGTCTTGTGTACAGGACGATGTTATGATGGCATTTCTCGAGGAGGCCACTATAACGGAGCCTAGATTCAAAGGGAATGTGAAAAATCATGAAGTCTGGCTACGACCAGCAGTGAGTGAAGTAATAGTCATTAAAATGTGAAAATGTGTATTTTCATTTTGAATTTAATAATGTACATAGCAACAATAATAAGGTACTCTCCCTCTCAGCTGTCAGAGAAGGCTGGTGAGGTGATGAGGTTCAGGATGGGGAAGAGGATGAAGAGGAAGATGATTTAGACATGCTTTTATGATACCTATGCTATGTGTTCTAACTAGGGTTGCACAGTTATGGCAAAAATGATAATCAGGATTATTTTGAGCAATATTGAGATCACAATTATTTATCACGATTATTCATTGATTCATTGCTGCACTCTTCCTGCCTTTGTCGAGTGGTATGACAAAAATGTCCTTGATCTCAGCGTTTCAAAAACAAAGGAACTTGTGATTGACTTCAGGAAAAACAAAGTTAATCCCACTCCTAGTATAATTCAGTTACAGAGAGCAGACAGGCAAAATGACTGTGATTTTGACTCTCATCTCAAGTTCGATGTAAACACTGAGTCAATTGTTAAGCGAATCCATTTACTGCGGAAAATCTACTCCTTTGGTGTGTGCAGATCTATCCTGTGTACTGTCTATTTGTCCGATATTGAGAGCCTGTTAACTTTTTCATTAATTTGCTGGTTTAACGGTTTGTCGTTGAAGGACAGGAATTGCCTAAACAATATTGTGTCTGCTCCGCCATCTATCTGCGCTATTTGCCGCCTACCAGAAAGACAAACCGCTACTCCAAGTCGTTCATTCCTTCCGCCATTAAACTGCTGAACGCAGAGTAACTATCTTGAATGAACGAAAAAAAAAAATGTATTTACTTTGAATGTAAAGTTATTTTGCACTAACTATATAATGCTTGTCCATGTTTGCAATCAGGTACATTCATGGAATGAAATTTGTAAGGTGCAATACTCTTGGCAGTTTATTCTATTTATTCCTTTATTCTTTTATCTCGTCTTGTTTTTATTCTTGTATTTATTGTTTTTATTTCAAATAGTTTTATTCCTGTGCTTTTCTTGATCTTGCATCTCCCCATATGCCACCTACTGTGTTCCCTCTGTCACTGATGATTGTGCAGTATGAATGTGTATATGTCTCGGTGGACTGAAGAAACTGAATTGCCCTTCGGGATAAATAAAGCTATCTCTATCTGTATCTGTATCTAGAATATATTACTCTACTGTTCAGGAAAGTTTTTAACATGCTGTCGCTGTAGGGTGGGCGAGCAGCAGCATGAGGCGCCCCAATAATGAAGCCAAGCATCTTGATCGCCCCCTGGTGGCTAACTGTTGAACGCTTTATTTAATATGCAGCAGAGTTTTCTATGAGCAAAGCATTTTAAACATCAATATCGCAATCGACCATGTTCATTTAATTGTTGGAAGCCAAAATCGTGATCGCGATTAATATTTTATTAATTGTGCAAACCCTTGTTCAAACTACAAAGAAATAAGCCGGGATATACAATAATAAGGTAAATTTTATATTTCATCTTCCTGTTTCCAAGGAACCGGGAGTCTCTGCATTTGAAAAACTCTTCGCAAAAGAACACCGAGAGCTGAGGAGGAGCCTCAGGATGCTTTCACACCTGAAGTTCGGTTCATTTGGTCCGGACCAAGGGAAAAAAAATGATATATTGTTGCATTTTAGTTCTCTACCGGTTTCTGTTCACACTGACTTTTTATAAACGGACCAGAGGAGTAAACATGAAGTTATACAGACTGACAGTAACTCATCAGGACACACGTGGGGAAATCAAATTCTGGTGACTGACTGAAGTTTATGCAGATCTTTAACAACACTTCTGATGTGTATATTTAAGTTGTTTGATTAATAACAAATTAAAACACGCACAAACAGACTACGAAACAGCTTTTACCCACAGGCTGTCAAATGTATAGAACCCCCCCCCAAAAGGCTGAGGACACTAGCACTAGCACTAACTGCTGAACAATATTCAATGGCACATGCACTTTATGATGATCCACTTATTTTTCTGTCTACTTGTGATGTGAATGTTTCTATGGTTGTTTTCAATGTTTGTTTTTACTGCAAAGAGCTGCGTTGTTTTCGTGACAATGACAATAATGTATTCTATTCTATTCTATTCTATAAGCACTATTATTAGACTGTAAATCGGCTGCACTTTATGATGATTCACAGTCACCAGGGTTCAATTGACAGCTTTCACACCAGCCCAAACAAAACGCACAAACCGGGCAAACAGACCTGGATTCATTTTAACCGAACCAAACGGGTTAGGTGTGAAAGCACCCTCATTCTACAGCAAAACACTGCACCAATCATCCATGAAAACTTGAAGAGCGTTAGACAACAGAGGCCTCCCTCCTATCCCTACCTGAGAAGATCTTGCCCTCTGGTGGTGGGGTAAGAAGGACACTCTTCGTCTTCTCTCACAGCTCTCCACCACCTCTGTGTTCAGGCCTCCTTAACACCATCAGAAAGAGTGTTCTTCACAGCTGGGGACACAATCAGTAAGGAGAGATCTCAGATTCTCCCTGGGAAAGTCAACATGCTCATTTTCTCAAACGAAAACTGTTGCTGTATTTTTTGGTTGGGCCAAATAATACAGGAGAGATGCCTGAATTCTCCTCTACATTGTTGTTTTTACATTATTTTCTTTGTTATCTATTTCTGTTAGCTTCTGAGAAGCTCAAAGACTACTATAGTTCTTTAGTAATTTGTAATCATGTGTTTAAGTTTAGCTTCTGGTAGTGAAGCAGCATTAAGGCACATCACCACCAGACATTTGTTGACCAGACCTTTGTAGCAATTGGGAAATAACATTTTAAAGGCAAAATTTAGGGCTAAAAATGTCCCTTGCCTTTCCTCCCTATACCAACTGGAGTCTAGACCTTAAAAGATACACTTTAGTAGCCACACATTGAGAGGTGGGCCTCTTTAAATAGGTACTAGCTTCACATTACCACCTTTAAATGTCAGTAATACTCAAAATGTCTTAAATATTCAACAATCAACAATCAACAATTAAAATTACATACTCAAGTGACACAAATATTCCAACAGCTAAATATATAAGGGTAAACCTACTGTAACCCTGCATAAAACACACTTATCATTCACCTCATTCACTTATCTGAATAAATAAATATTGAAGGTCCCATTTGTAAAAAGTGGGATTTTCATGTCTTTTATATCTTAAAGCAGGTTAAAGTGATATATAAATACTGTGAAAGTATCAAAACACTCAATCCATGGAGAAATACAAACAGCCAGTATTAAGAAACTTTGTGTTTGAAACAAGCCGTTAGGATTTCTGTCCATTTGTGATGTCACAAATCTACAATATTTAGACCATTTCACTGTTTTAAACGTAAACATTCTAAATGTGTCCCAGTTTATTTCCTGTTGCAGTGTATGTGAATGACATCAGCTGACAGGAAGTACACATGGACCCAAGCTGTTGCAGACAGAGCGTGAATACATGTATATTCAGGCAGACAATATGAGAAAAATAATATCTTTTTTGAACATTACAGCATGTAAACATGTTTAAGTAGAAACATAAAATACAAGTGTGAACCTGATAATGAGCATGATATGGGACCTTTAAATATTCAACAACCAACAATTCAAATTTGTCAAATACCTTACTTATACTCAAATGACACAAATATTCCAACAGCTAACTAAATATATATGAGTAAAGCTACTGTAACCCTGCATAAAATGCACTTTAATCACATACCCATTCACTTATCTAAATAAATAAATATGAAGTGCACTAAATAATCTGAGGGCTCGCATTTAACTAGCTAGTAAACAAAACCAAAAAGAAGGCAAAAACCACAGATATAAAGGCTACTAACCTGCCAACAGAACTGAGAAACTCACCCGCCAACAGTTCAATTTAAGATAGCGGCGACCGCAGCTCATAGTATCCACAACTATAATAACTCTTTTCCAAACTAGTTAAATTGTCCTCGCCGTCATGTTCCTCACACTGAATGACGTCCGAGCGAGTAGCGCCCCGCCCCCATAGCGCCCTCAGCCAATCAGCGACTAAAGAACTTGACGTTGCATCTTGACTGACCAATCAGGAGTAATTACAAGAGAACGTAAACAAACAGCATGTTAGGATGCATGACCATAGAGCGTGACTAAAATCAGCATGCTACTTCACACCATACAACTAAATCCACATTACATCTGGAACAATAGAGATATAAATTATATAAAAACACATTTTCATTTACTTGGAAAACTGGTTTGACCATGGAATGTATCTGGTTAACCAACTCCTCAGTTATAGTAGTACCTTAATGTCTTACTTAAAGGTCCATATCGTACTCATTTTCAGGTTCATACTTGTATTTTGTGTTTCTACTAGAACATGTTTACATGCTGTAATGTAAAAAAACAAACACTTTATTTTCCTCATTCTGTCTGCCTGAATATACCTATATACCTATATATACAATCATACAGTCATATCATATCACTCTATTTCCTAATTCACAACATCTCTTACTAAAAGGCAGGAAAAGGGTATTCAATATAGGCCCTATATACCTACACAAATATACTGTGAACTGTGCTTATCTTTGACCTCTGTCTGAAACGCTCCGTTTTAGTACATTTCAACAGAATTGCAAAGGAATTGCGTTGCTAGGCTACGCAACAGTTTGGGTCCATGTTTACCTCCTGTCAGCTGATGTTATTTACATACAGTGGAAACAGGAAATAAACTGGGACACATTTAGAATGTTTACGTTTAAAACCGTGTAATGGTCTAAATATTGTAGATTTGTGACATCACAAATGGACAGAAATCCTAACGGCTTGTGTTGGAGAAATGATTTAATCCCCAAATACCATTTATTAAGCAAATGCATTTGGGTCCATATAGCAGACAAGTCAGTGTACAAAGACAGAGAGCTCTCTCACTAGATTATTCTTTATAATCTTGATTCAGCCTTCCCTCCCCTTTGTGACCCACACCTTCCGCCCTGCCTCTAAGTGGAAGATTCATTAAAACAGTTACTGGTGATTATAATGTTGTGAAAGAGTGCGGATGCGAATATGATAACAAATATATCTAAACTAGGACAATCTCTACTTTCCCAAAACATTTGGATAAATCTGAGTACACAAACGCTTCTTAACTTTATTTATACAGCACTTAAACCTGCTTTATAATATAAAAGACACGAAAATCTCACTTTTTACAATATGGGACCTTTAAGTATGGTTTCCCTATACCACCAAGAGAATATTCTTTACTTTTTGATGCAATCCCTTCAGGTGTTGTTATGCTTTTTATTAAACTCAGTATCGGAATTGACTTTACTACCACTGGAACTTGTTGTTACTGCTGTTGGCTGGATCTGTTTCTCCTCTAAAAAGAACAATAATAACTGTGATATACAGTACGTGCTTTATTTTAAAAAGAAATGGTCTCTGTTCCAAATGCTGTTTCCTACTGGAATAACCTTACATCAGATCTGGACTGGAAGAAAAATATGGTGCCTACCTTCTAAATATCTGATTTTTAAGATGATGATTCATCACTTTTATCCCTCCAAGGTATTTCTACACAGGACGTTGTTGTGTACTGCTCATTTTGTCATCTGGTTCCAAAAGATTTATGTCTGTATATATGTATTTTGTTCTTGTCCCCACTCTTGTATTTTTGGCAACACATTTGCACTTTTGTTTCCCAATATATTGATTAAGAATTTTCCCTCTCCTATGAAAATGTATTGTTTGGCTTCTTTTCTTACCTTTCTACCAAAGCAAATCAATATTATACTATTATTTTGATCTTGTAAAATCTCATATTCATAAATATAAATTTTCCAATCATAAACCATCCTTTTTCATCTTTGAAAATTAACTCAAACAATGCATGGCTTTAGTCTTATATTCTAAAAATAGAAAGGCTATCAAAACCATAAATCTATGTGCCCTGTATAACATTTGTATGAATTGATTTATGTTTTCTGGCAGTGCTCTAATCCCCTGGCACTATCTGTTTTTGTATTTGTTCTATGTTCACTTTTCTATTTGTCAATAAAAGGTTTAAAAAAGAAAATGCAAATAAATCCACCGTTCATACAAACTATTTAATCTGAACTCAGTGCCATCAGTAAATTACAATACACTCGTTTTAAACACTTGCATCACTTCATTACAGCTCAAATAACTATAAGCATGGTAAATAAAGAAAATATCCTTTGGATATTACTGAAATAACCCAAGGCGGTTACAAGACATTTTGACTTGTCACAGTAGGACAAGCAAACACATTTTGTTAATGATGGCTGTATCCAGTCATCAAGTACCCCAGTAAGCAAAACCAGTATGCACACTACCAGAGGCTCACTTAAAAGGATTTTAGCTGTTTTGATTTTCATCAATTACTGGAGCAACAGCTGCGCTTTTCCTGCTATGACATGCCAAAATGTTTGCTGTGAAAAATGTCTATACCAGGGCTCTGTTATGAAGTGCAGACAACATTATTGGTACTGGTTACACCTGTGTTTGACCAGTTTTAAAGGACCAATGTGTAACAATAAGGGGAATCTATTGGCAGAAATAGAATATGATATTAATAAGTATGTTTTCTTTAGTGTATAATCACCTGATAAGAATCGTGTTTTCGTTACCTTAGAATGAGCCGTTTATATCTACATAGGGAGCTACAATTTTACATGCACCACCACGTTTCTACAGTAGCACAGAACGGACAAACCAAACAATGTTAACTTGTCCTGCTTGGGCTGGATTCGATAACGTTACTCGTTTCTGTCGATGCCACTCTCTCTCTCTTGTTTCACCACTCATTTCCCATGTACACACACACACTCTACGCACTGGCTCTGCTCCAACTTGCTCTAGAGATGGCCATTTGCGTTTTTGCGTCGGCCACCAGCACACAGGACAGGCTTCACTTGGTTGCAATCTCTTCACCTCACGGCTAGATACCGCTAGATCCTTGGAGCTTTAAATGTTTGAAGTGAAATAGGTCTATATATAGGCCTCAGTCTGCGTCAAACAAAGTGTTTGTTGGGTCGTCTAACTGTCTGAAACCCCCTTTACATTTGTGGAATCAGGGGGCATCAGTTTTTGAAACTTTTCGAAGCAGACAATAGCCACTCTACGCAGTGATCAGTCAGGTGTTCACACAACTTTTTTCTGTCGCTTTGTGTCTGTACAATTGTTTGTAACACCATGAATGTCTTTGAAAAAAGAGAGGGACTGTCTGAAAAGAGTTTGGTGGTATCCCCATCTGTGCATCACATGCAGACTATAAAACACATCATTCACCATCCAGTATGGCCATTCAGAACCGGTATAAACTGTTTGTATGACCTAGTTTACTTGGCCGCATACTGAGGCCTTCAGAATGACGAAAGTGGACATTGTCATACCTTAACAGGTGCAACTATACTAACAAGAGAGGGATGAAGGGATGTCTACAGTCCTGAAAAGGACAAATTCAGTGAAAAACACCTGTGTGAGTGTACCATGCGGTGTGTATAAGGGCTTTTTAGTTTAGTTTAGTTTTTAGTTTTTTATCTAGCTCTATGGGAGGCTTTGCTTTCACTTTTTGTCCCCTATCTCCTACTGCTGTGTGCCATCTTAAGCAGTGAGGAAAATTAGGCTTTTCTGCTTTCCTAAGCTCCTTTTTCGAGTTCCAGCCTGTTAATCAATCCACTCCATCCAGTCTTTTCTTTCACTGACTTCCTAATAGAGGAAGAACTATCTTCTCTCACCAGTCAGATCTGCAAAGTGACTTTCTAATTCCATTAAATGCAATTTCCTAACAAACACTTGACATCGCCATCTCCCCACCGTATCACATTTTCTTTGTTCTCCTCTTTCATTGACTTTCTTTAGCAAATCCCCTGTGTTTTTTTTCTCTGAGCACTTTACCCTTTACACGACTGCAGTAGAGCCGCAAAGAAAATGTCATGGTAACAGTGCAAGGCTCTGACCTTGCATTCCTGATTTTAACTTGCTTATTATTTCAGTCATACAAGAACTGAAGCTCAGTCTACTGTTCCATCCAGGCCAATTCACTCTGAGTAAGAGTGCCAGCTAAATGCTTCAAGTGTAAAATGGGAAGTGCTGGCCCGCAGACAAGGAAAAACTGGTGGGTGGTGAGGTGTTGAAATGCAGCGTTCACATGTATTAATGTGAGGAGCCAGCCAGAGCCTGGGATCTACTGTGGGCAATCAATGGACCCACACCTGGAAAAGTATTCATGGTTTACTTTGGATGTTTGGCTCATTACATATAATATCAACTAACACACATCATCAGTGCAGTGATCAACAACAGGCGTGAATGAGTGAGATTTTACTGTCTAAAATGAAACCATGTATTGTATCTGCAATTTTTATTTGCAGATTCATCAATTAATAATTAAATTAAGAAAAATGGCCGTCGTGTCTTCAGATTGCTTGATTTTTCCAACCAACAGTCCAAAACTCAAAGACGTTCAGTTTACAGCCAAATAAAACTGCAGGAAATCCTCACATTTGAGAAGCTTGAACTAATGAATGTTTAGATTTAGAAAAATTGTCAGAATTAATTCATTTTCTGTCGACTGACTAACCAATTAATGGAGTAATCATTTCTGCACTGAATCAAACCTCTACTCTCAGTCAGACATAATTTCATTAGACATTAAGTTTTTTTCCTAATGGTTATGGGAGACAGGATTACTCAGTTTCATTACAATTTAGATCTTATTTTTGTAAGTTTGCTCACTGTTTTTATCAGATATGATCAAACTTGACACTCCAAACTAATTGCTGACATCTGGGAACATAGTAACACTGCACATCAAGTCTTTCAAATTAAATGACCAAATAAGTTCTATGTCATCATGATGATGCTCCTAATAGTGAAACAACATCTGAAAACTGATCTGCTACCGCTACTTTCTTTCTTTTGAACTTTTATGCCTTTATTGATAGTGATAGAGATAGAGATAGTATTGAAAGGGGGAGGGAGAGAAAGAGAGGGGGGATGACATGCAGCAAAGGGCCACAGGTCGGATTTAAACCCGGCCGTTGTGGTAAGGACTCAGCCTTTGTACATGGGGCGCCTGCTCTACCAGGTGACTTACAGCAGCGCCCCGCTACTGCTACTTTCAATGTTATCTTAAGGCACAAAAACCACTTGGTAAAGGTGAGGAAATGATAATAATGGTAATGGTTAAAAGACTTAAAAGCCACACTTTGCCAAGCCAACCCTCCATCCTGAACTCTTTCCTTTAAGATTTTGTGGCGCCATAACATCACGTTACTTCTACCTTTGTTCCTGACAGACATGAGTCATAATTCCTACAGCTGCTAGAGGTCCATGTCTGGTTAACTTATACACTGGTTTCTTTTCTTGTGAGGACAGTCTCATCAGACAGGTTGTAAAACATGTCAGCAGTTTAGCAAGTTTTAAAGGAACAGTGTGTAACATTTCCTGAGATTCTTATTATCAGGTGATTATACACTAAAGAAAACAATATTATATTACATTTCTGCCAATAGATCCCCTTAATTGTTAGATCTTTAAAGATTATCGATATTTTTATTATAACAATCAATCAAATGGCAATGTGAAAACAGTGAAAATGTGAAAGGAGATGCTTGTAGTCATGAACTCACAGAGAATCTGAAGCTCCTTTGTTTGCTTTAAAGCGATTTTCAGCTCATTGTTGTCTGGCCGTCAACTTCACTGTTTTGGTTCACTCACAACTCTCTTAGCAGCAGGCAGCTGTTTTGGGAATAAAAGCTCTAAAAAAGCTCTAAAAACCCACTGTACACTGCCTGCTCAGCACTAAACAGACAGACAGACAGCGTTTGCAACTATCTGGTGAGCATAGTGAAGCGTTTAGCAACTGAAGAGCCAGATATTTCCATCAGGAGTTGGTAGAGACAAACAGAGCTTAAAGAGAGTGAATATTGAACTTACATTTGCCTGGTGGACAGAAAAATGACTCCAAATAAATGATAATGTTGCTCTGTAACTGCTGGGTGTGTCAATAAGTATCTTAGTTTGTTTCTATCCACCATGAAAGGTAGTGTAACTAATGACAGCTAGTCTACTTCCATTGGTATTGGTGTTGCATCCAATTTTGCTTTACGCTGTTTCACTGTTTGCTCCCAGTAAAGACTTCAAAGGCCAATCCCTTCTCTTTTATTGGAAATGTGTTTCGCTGCATAGCTCTACACCTTCGTGTGTAGTGAGGGCAGAAGAGTAAGTGCACCGGAAATATTGGTAATAGTATTTCCTCACTGCTCGGGAGTCAGTAATGGTACAGCCGCCTGCTGCAGTCAGAAACAAGGCATTTCCAGCAGATCCAGTGAAAGAGGGCATCTCAACGCTTTTCATTCATGAGTTAGAGAGGGTCTGCATTTGCATAAAGTTGAAAAATCTCAACTTTATGCTAATGAGCCCGTCCATCACGTCACGCCTGGCTCACAAAACTTGGACCAAGCTGTCAAACTAGATGATATAGTTCTATAATGAAACAAGATTCAGCAGTGGCATAGCCTATTTCTTGCCTAAAATGTTTTCAGAAGTAGATTTTGGTGGATTGTTTAGACAGAATAACAAACAGAACGTTTAAGAGCAGATGATGATGTTTCCTGTTTGAAACGGCAGGCAGAGAACTTGGGACCAATCGGGTGCATCCAACAATAGTGTAGATCACCGCTTGAACGGCCAGTGGAGTGGAGCAGCGCGTCCCTTAGCGTCCTCATCGAATGTGGTGGACATGTAGCGTAAACCTAAACAGTTGTGGGCGGTAAAACCAAAACAATGAGCTGAAAGCCTTTAAAATGAGGGCACTACACTATGAGTGACCCATTTCACACTACACATTCATTTGATCCATTATTATCATAAAATGTTGATCACAGCCGCTTTAACTTGGCGTGTACAGTGTTATTATTACTGATGGGAATGATGGCTACTACGACAATAACAGCCAGGTTGTAATAAACCTGAATTGTCCCTTTTCATCGCAAAAGCAGTCAAATCCACACACACACAACAAAAGTTGCAAATCCTCTAAACCGACTGCCACTCAGCCCACTGGGTCTCATCTCTCTGACACAGAGCAGCGCGAGCAGCTCTGCCATTAGAGACGGAAGAAGAGAAGCATGTTGCGCTGACTGGAGTGTGGGCCTGTCAATCACCGCTAACAGCTGCATTTGGCATTTCAGTCAGGTACAAAAGGTGTGTTTGGTGCCAAAGTACCTAAAGTCAGACAGGCATCCAGACAGTGTGTGCCTGAATAACAGTATTTCATCAGAGTAAAATGGGAATAACAGGGAAGAGGATGAGGGGGGGTAAACATAGTTCAGGATGGAGCTGCATCCGTGTTGTTACGACTTTTAACAGCAAGGCAACATACGTACATCTTCAAGGTTCTCCTCCACCATCTGGCTTCTTTTTTCTCACACACACACACACACACACACACACACACACACACACACACACACACACACATACACACACACACACACCGCTCAACATGCCCTTCCAGGTTCATTAGCATATAAATAACTCATACCAACACGTAAACACACACCAAGGCAACGGTGCCATCACGCAGATGCCTCTTCCAGTGGTGTTAAGAGGTGAATGTAGAATTTTCGTGGGTATAAGCATACTGTGGTGGTGTCCATTAGAGTGTGTGTTTGTGTGTGTGTGTACGCGTGTTGTTCCAAGCCTGATGAAAAGGCTTTTAGGCTAATTACATGAGAGGAGTGTGTTGCCATCCAGATTAATTTTAATCTTGCATCTCTCTCTTCCTCATACACATACGCTGCACTGGTTCAATAGACTGATGCTGCTGCTGTTTTAAATATTGGCTGGTCATGGAATAACTTATGTGTGTATGTGTGTGTGTGTGTGTGCGCTGACACTTCTTCCACAACACTGTGATGGAGTCAATAAAGTACATGATGTTCTGAGCGTGGCTCAGACAGCCTCCTCTTGGTTAGCTGCTGATACCTCGCTTGCTGACCGTGCATTTCATTCAGCATCTCTCACCTCCTTTTCGTTATAAAAAGTGATTTTATTAGGAGAGGCGGCAGCTTGTTTTTGTTTTTAAATCTGATCTAACAGCGCCCTCTGTCCAGAGAAACTTAGAACTGCAACAGAACATACATTTTGATTTGACATTAAAAAAAAACTGTTGCTTGATTTTTTTTTTTTTTAGACTGTTGATCTCTGAATTCAAAGGTACAAAGTTAAATCAGGTCGATTTCATTTCATATGTCTCAGAGGGCTTTACAATCTGTATATAATAGACCCTCGAAAAAACTCACAAAAAAACCTTTAACAAGAAAAAAATAAAGAAGCCCTAAAGTTTATTGGTATTATTGAAGATAATAAACAGAGGAAGGATTTCTCCTCCAGGACAGACAATATAAATAGCAGGCTATAACACTAGACATTTCAAGCAAAATGTGTTTGGAGTGAAGATAGTGATGATCTCTACCACAAATACCTCGAGAACTGGCAAAACACTAAATACTTTATTTTATGTGACGGACAGAAATTGCCTTTTGTTGACACAATTTTGCTTTTCTGTGTGGATTTATGTGAGCCTGGACTCATTTGGTCACAAAAAATAGGGGAAACTGGTCTGTAAATTCATTCCACATTCAATTTAAAGGACCAATATTTTATATATTTACTGTAATAAATCATAAAATGACCATGATATGTCATCAGAGATTAAGGAAACATGTTGAATTGACAACAATGCTACAGCCATATGTTCTCCTTTGAAATTTCCATTCTGGTCCGGAACGCCTGTTTTTGTTTTGTGATCACGTCCACTGCCCATTTCACCCCGTTGCCAACTTGGTGCGCAAACACAGCCTTTTGCAGCCATGGAAGCAAGGATTACGTTAACGTTAGATTCTACTCGACCTGAAAAGCCTCGTCACATCTGTCTGTGGTCCGTGTGGCGCTGGGTTATCAAGGCAGCGAGTATTTGAGACACACAGCGGGTGAAATGATTCTGACTACTGCTGAGCAGAGGCCACTGCTCCAGTGTTTTGAATTTGGACTGCTGTTACCCATTTTAAATCGCTATAGCTGTCAGTATACATATTGTTCCTTTAATAATTCTGTGCTTCAGTTTTGATGATTATAGGTTTTTTTAGCATTCAAAGGATACATGCATTCGACAAATTCTTGATTTTTCAGCTTCCCTTTCCTCGCACTTTACCAGTCGAAGCACACATGAGCCTTTTGTTGCTATTGAAATATTTCAGTTATTTCCAAAATGTTTTTCTCCCTGTGCTCTTAGTAAACACTCAGCATTCTTGGGGCTCCGATCAGGTGTAACCCGTAGACATTATTCTTTACAAACATGATGTCTGAATTCAATTTAGCTGCTTTAGCTGGATGAAAGGATGAAAAGTGATATGTGAGCACCATTTTGTTTGACAAAAGTGTCCATTTTCTAAAGAGGAAAATGTTTTACACATTGAATTTGCCTCAAAGTAAATGATATGATGAGATGATACCAGAGACAGCTTTTTGCAGAATTGTATCCTCCAATTTAATTCTGTCATCTTTAATTACAGCTGGCTTGATTAGATTGGACCTAAAATCTATTAATGTGCCCGTAGTTTGGGGAATTCAAAAAACCTTTTTCATATTTTGTCATCAATGGCTGCATTAATCATACATTTACTGGTTAAATAACCTTCAATTCATCACACTTCTTTCTGCTGTTGTGG
Source organism: Helicolenus hilgendorfi (assembly GCA_916700815.1). NCBI lineage: Eukaryota > Metazoa > Chordata > Actinopteri > Perciformes > Sebastidae > Helicolenus > Helicolenus hilgendorfi. The sequence goes on from CAKALG010042552.1 coordinate 26,040, forward strand.
GTGTAATAGTACAATCTCTAATCAAGAAAAGAAAGCAGTTCTAAAATAAAAAGAGGACCAGGTGGAATATTCAACAAATTTAGTGCAATATTACACTAAAAACCCATCTATGTATATTTACTTTTAATAGCTGAATAATTGATATTCAGAGATTGTGTTCCCTCTAACTTCAATGACATCTGCTTTCCTGGCTTTACCATCTTTTTGGATGTAATTTATTCCTTCACATCTCTGCAAAAATGTAAAGGATTTCATATGAAATGACTGAATTGAGATGAAGTCTTCTACGGGCCGATAGCGTTTAGATGAGACGATGTTAACTCAATTTCAAATGTCAGAAATGAAGTAAAAACCGAAAAAAAAACAGATGTACAGATTTTCCTTAGATGTTAGAGGAGCTGAAATGCTGATTAGTTAGCATTGCTCAGCATCAACTCGTCCAAATGGATTCACTACCTCCATGTCTGCTGCTTCATCCAGCTGGCCGGCGTCTGCTGGGTCCACTTCCTTTGGCTCACATGGTAACAGACAGTTGGTGGGCAGAGAGGAGTCTGCTGGAGTACTCGAGGTCTGCGGACCCAACTGGCGTTTGTGAGGCAGATTATTCTTGTAGTGAAACTGGCCCTGAGAACAGCCTGGATCCTGTGGCTGATTAGTTTCTCTGGCAGCGAGGCTGTCAAGCAGAGGGTCTCCTGTTGCCTTGGCTGAGTGGGAAGCTTAAGTTTCCCAGGGACACGGACTGGATGCTTTGGCTTGTCTGGCTGTTTGACAGAGAGAAAGTGTGGAGACATTGTAATGATGAAAAGACACACTTGTTGGAGAGAAACCCACTTTCAGTTTAAGCCGACCTTGGGACTATATATACTATGTTTCACTGACAGTGATGCGCTCTTTTTCTGCAATGCCTTGATCAGGCACACAGATCACACATTCACAACAGTACAACACCTGTTGGCCTGTATTGAATGTCCTCTTGATTACTTGTACTGTTGTATAGTATTGTAATATATTTATATACATTGAACAGATTGTAGATATTGGGCCTGAAGTACTTAAACTGCCCATGAATAGTGTAGAAAGAGGCCATAACATATTGGAGTAGGAAAAGCTCATAAGTCATTTAATTGCAAAAGTAAATGTTTTTACGGTGCACAAATAAGATGAATGCTTTAAATGCATTGAAGACAAATTGAGTCCACACAGGACTATGTGGACTTTTATGAAAACACAATAGTGAGATGCCTTATTCCCCCGAGATTTAATCCATATCTATTAAGTGCATTCTTACTGTCTGAGTCATAACTGAGTGATTTAATGGACAGATGAACAAAGAGAAGTTTAACACAACAGTTTACAGCTATCAAAGTAGCCTCCAACAAACTGCAGACCATGGCTGACATGAAAACTAATGAAACATTTGATCACACTTCAAGATGAGCTTCAGAGGTTCAGAGCTCAGAAATATAATGAGGTGCCACTTCAAACAAAATGCTTTTAAAGATGCTCGATTTGAAATTCAGGGCATATCTATTGCGTCCTCACGCAGCAACAGTGCTGACAGACCTAACAGTGTTTACCTGGAGGGTAACTGGAGGGTGGGAGCTACGCTTCCGCAGCGATGCCATTGGTTGGGACCAAGCCCCCAGGAAGAATGCCGGGCTTTGAAGCAAATTTTCATGTCTGACACGTGATGCCATTGGGCCCAAAAATACTTTTTCCCATAGACTTTCATTGGGAAAGAGACGTCTGTAAATCAGCGGATCATTTTTTTTTTAGGTGAATCAACCTCCTATTCAAGTGTGAACACTTGAATAGCCCTTATTTAAATCATTATGTCCTAAAAGTTGTAATATGCACTAACAGCCAAATCCAGAGTTATTCCCCTTTCTCTGTTCATGTGAATGAGACAGAGACTGAGGCCTGACCGCCTGACTGAGGCGGGGTTAAAGGAAACATTACTGCACCTAGATTGCCAGATGATCCAGGTACTTTATCACTCTGCCGTCGAGCCATTTTGGCTTCATGCGCCACTGAGCAACTCTCATTGGAATGAACGGTGGCCCACCTCCAAAGCTGTATTAAGCTCTCTTTACACATCCAGGGTTGGGACGGTGTTAACAGCTGTAACCGCCGTATGAGAGCAGTGCAGAGCAGCGGCTGAGAGCTAGCCAGTGGGGTACGCTCACATGCACTAAAAGGCACGCATGGTCGTCCCGGCGATGTCAACAAAGCACAGAGAAGCTCAGATTACAACACACAGAGAGAGAGAGCACTTCATTCTCTGCTTAGGTACATTACTCCTCTATATCTTTACCGACGCGATATCACGCCAAAGCGTGTAATAGACACGCCTGTCCACCATAGGATAGCGTGTCAGTGTCACATTTGCCTCACAGAGATGTGAATATTACACGTCTGTATTAACATACTGTACCAACAGGGGAAAACAAAACCAATTCAATTTATTTTTATATAGCGTTAAATCATAACAGAAGATATCTCAAGATGCTTTTCATATAGAGCAGGTCTAGACCGTACTCTGTACTATACCACTCACCTAGGATTAGGCAACAAAACCACGTAGTAAGGTTAAGGAAAACATCATGGTTGGCCTTAAAATAAGTACGTAAGTAAACAAAGTAAAACACGTACCGAAACAATGTAACGTCAGTATGGAAAACAAGTGACAAAACGTCACGTAACAACAAAACACTGCACCTTCATGCAGGCGTGTAATATTCACGTCTCGGCGACATAAAACGTGACACTGACACTCAATAAAGTATTTTTGATTCAAAATGTTTTTGAGCATTTGATAATGGCTTGTTTCAAACGAACAATTTCTGCATACTGTGTGTATTTATCCGTATATTGAGCGTTTGGATAGTTTAATAGTATTTATAAAGCACTTATACCTGCTTTACAATATAAAAGACATGAAAATTTCACTTTTTACAATATGGGACCTTTAAAGGGACTGTTTGTAACTTTTTACAGGTATAAATCTACCGGGTTGCGCTTGCATATGCGCAGACCGCTCCTCTGCCTGCCTTCACTGACACAACGCGCGCATTCTCGC
>CAKALG010042553.1:0-19126 GCA_916700815.1 Helicolenus hilgendorfi
CCGTGTCAAGGAACGGCTCCATCTCACGGCAGCCTCATTTCCACAGCAGCACAAGGTCGGCTACTCTCCCGCAACACAACCCTGCTGTGCTCTGCTGCTCGCTAAGCTGAGCACTGGCACATACACACAAACGCATGTATATTCATGCACGCAAATGTATACAAACATACAGGAATCCACGTGCACTCACACAGCAGACTAACAGGTATGTGTGCAGGACAGGGCACAGTGCGAGAGTGGGAGAGACAGAGAGAGAGACGGAAATGGAGACAGAGGGAGACGGAGGCAATTGAGAGGGAGGGGATCTACTTATAGTGTTGACATTGCAGGAGCCCACATGTGTGTGCCGGAGCATAATCTTCTCCCTGCTCTCATTGGGTTTTTAATGCGGGTGCTATTTCCATAAACCTGCCTCCTGAATCACTGCCAGCCTCTTACACTCCCCCCAGGTCGAGCTGTACTAATACTCAGAGTAAATGCATGCAGCAAACACATTTCCACCATTGCCTCTCCAAGACAATCACTGTTGTACACAATGCTAGCATGACAAAAAGGGGAGGGTGGCATGTTGTTCTGTGCTACGGCAAATAGACTTGCTGCAGCGACTGAGATTATTTCTTGGATCTGCTGGATTTGAGGAGTGGCAGTGAGAGGACAGAGAGTTTGAGGAGAGAGAGGGGGGGAGGTGGGGGGTATTGAGAGAGTGGGATAGGTTGGTGGGTAGTGTGTGAAGGATGCAGGATTTTGTCATGATGCTGAGCCGGGTGGAGTAAATCTCCTGCGGACTTGTGTAGAGAGCTGTGACACTCACAAGCACACACACCAACTGCTGTAGAAACAGCCACTGGGCCTTAACCGGCAGTGGGTTTCTGTTTTTATTTTAAGAATAAATGATGTCATAAAGGAATAATCAGTGTCCAGGTCATCAGGGGATGCTTAGATTTTACTTGGCAAGAAAAAATAAACAGATTTGGGGGGTTTACAGTTTCACATGCAAGCATATTCACATACACAAAAGCCCTCTTTTGGTTATGTAATTAAAAAAAAAGTAGTGCATCTCCATCAGCAGCAAACAAGCACGAAACAGCACACAAATGATATATTGGAGCCTCACTGTCGTGGGCGGTGCGTGATCACGGCAAGCTGCCATGTGCACATGTTTTTCTTCCCACCTTTACACACTGCTATCTGTATCTACATAGGGCTGGCTGCAATGCAAAGCCAGCTTACCGCACACACACAAACATACACAGCTAATAGAGCCAAGCAACACACACCTGGTAAACTGTCAGAGCCTCTCCTATTCGGTGGCCAAACTTATGTCAGGCACTCGTGTCCCCAAGGTTCCCATCACACTTCACCACAGGAATCTATATTCCAGTCCAGTACACTTCCATTAGGCCATACTGTTCCTTTCAGCAGCTAATGTGTAACAGGGGGACATGGATAATAACATCCAAGAACACAAGCGCTTCTTTCTGATAATAAGAGGACACTGGGTTGTGTGTGTTTGTGTGTGTGGCAACTAGTGCCTCCTTGCTAGCATCTGAGTGTACGCAAATATAGGGCACTGTTTAACAATCATTTGATACTTAAAATACAATAGTTAAAGTTATAATCCTTAAGATTTTAATCCATTGTGTTATCATTCTGTAAATGCCTTGTATTTGTCATGTTGTGTCATGTCGTGATGGCTGCTGAAGGGTAGCCTTGCACAAGTTTTTATGTTTACATTATTATGTTTTCTTTTGATTGTTTGGAGCATGTGATGCAAGAAAAAATTTCGTGTGAACGGACAATAAAAATGTATCTTATCTTATCTATATACTGTAGTAGTTTTCGTTGTTTTTGAGGAGTACACCTCTCCTGCAGAGGATTTAAAGTGCATATACACACTCAAAGTATCAAGAATGCACGTACCAGAAGTGACGTAGAGGACAAAAGGAACAACGTTCGATCATGAGTTCAGTGCTACAGTACCACGTCGGACAACATGAGTGACTGTAGTGTATTAGATGAATCAGTGCTATGGTACCATGTCAGACAATATGAGTGACTGTAGGAATTTAGATGAATACATGAATCCTCTCAGCTCACAGTTTATTTGGGTTCGCTGTAATAAGAGTAGACATTGAAGCATGTTTGCTGCCCTATTGGACACTGGCTAACGTTAGGGCAGGCTGACAGAGTACACCAGGCAGACACACAACTTACAACCTTAAAGCTAAACTAAATGATGCAGTGGAGACTTACTGGAAGAGTGGCTGCATGTGTCCACGATAATGCACGCAGCAGTGTAGCTGCTAACTCTCCCGGTCGGGTGAACCGAGGGAAAGTTGTCTGTTTTGCGCATCAGCTTATCGTTGCAACTGGGCAGCTTGCTTGGCACTAAAACCACAGCAACGCTGCATGCAACGCACTAATCTTGTCGGTTAACGGTTAATAATCGCTTAACAAGGGCCGGCAATTGATTGGAAAAAAAAATCTAAATTAGCATCCCTAGCCATGACTGAATTCTTAAGGGTTATTTTAATTATAACTTTAAAGTAATATCTGCTCTTGCAGAAGTCAAGGATTCTATGCTTTGTCCAAGGACATCACACCAGACACACGGTGTGAACCCAGGCCTTCCAGCAGCTGAAAAATTAACCAAACATTCTAACACTCCATCTCATGAAACTCAAGTGTGTCATGCATGTGTCCATGTGCATGCTGTTATGTGGTGTATGCGGGCGGGCTTGTTTGTGCTCAGCGTTCAAGCAAAGGGCCCTGCATGAGATTCAGAATAGCTTGTTAGGTGGTAACATTTTCATACATGGTTCTACTCATTAGCAACAAGTAAGCAGTCCAGCAGGATTCTAGTGGTTTGACATTAAATCAGAACATTTAAAATAACCGATATCCAGGTAACGACACCGGTCCAAGCCCTCTGCAAGAGAGCAGCAATGCTGGGGTTAATGACAAAACGCAGACGTTAATAACTCATAACTCATCTCTGGAGAATTCCTAGTTTACATTAATTACAGCATAGCCCCTGGCAAACTGCATATCAAGCAGGATTTTGCAAACAAACAACTGGCATAACTACTTACCATCAAGCAGTGAAGCAACAGGGGTCATATCACAAAAGATTTAGGAGCAGAGAGGCTCAAGAGAGAGGGACAGGAGAGGCAATGGGAGGCAGTCAAATGCACAAACACACATATTTTAACACACATACAGAAACACACACAACCCATTGCATCATGGCATTTATTGCAAAATGCAAAATTTCTTTTGTTATGTTATCTTTGGTTGGTTCATCAGTAGGTGAACAGGGTCTATACGATGTTTAGGGACACTGGCATCCTACTGTAATTGTGTGTCGCTAGTGTTGTAGCTGCTTGTGCTTTGTGTGGATGCAGTATTGTAGCACACACTCGGTTTCCTTGGACCGCTGGTGTTTGTGTGTGTGAGTGAAGTTGAAGGGAAAGGAACAGCAGAGCGGCCTCGTCTGTGAGGCCTGACACCCATCAACGTCTGCCTGTTACATTTCTATGACACGCTCTGTCTCAGGAAGAGCAGCGGCAGAGGAGCAAAGGGAGAGAGGGGAGACGGGAGGATGTGGGGTGGACAGGACTGGGTGGGGTAGAGGGGAAGTCAGCAGGAGGGCTAGAGCAGGACTGAAAGGTACAAGAAAAGGGTTTTATGTCTCACGAGCGATACAGGCAAAGTTACTGAACGTGTGTGTGCATGTGGACGCGCAAAAGGAAAACTCGTGTGGAGAAAATGCAACATGCAAGGCTGTACATAACTATGTATCATGGCTGTACAATCCTTAACTGTGAATGTTTTGTGTTAAAGATGCTAAATAGGATGGGATAGGGGGAGATTGGGAGCACATCCATTGCCTCCAGTATGGTGCTAACAGTGAAAACAATAGGGACAAAGCGCAACGTGTCATAGGCCTACTCTGAAAACCACTCCCACCGGAGGGGAAAGCAATCGGCGCCACAATATGCAAGCAAGGGCTGAAACGCTAACAAAATGCCTGTCGCTAATTAAAAACATCAGATTTCAGCAATGGATTATTTTAGCACCCCATGTGTACCAGGGGTGCAGTTGATGACTAAAATGATGATGGATGATGATTAAGATGATGAAGTTAGCTGTTAGCAAGCTAATGTAGTTAGCTATGGCACTTGCCAACATAATACTGCATAGCTTTCTGATTTATCCACATTCCTCTGTAACACAAGTTGCATACAGTCAAAGTGTTTTAGCTTAACTTACAGAGAAATATAGTGAGCCTAAAACTGATATTTGGACAAAATGCTTGCTGCACACATATGCATACTGAGTGTCAGGAGCCTACAGTTTTCCAATTCTTCCTGCTGATGCTTCACTTATGTCTGGAACCGGAGGATGGGTGCCATGCTTCTGCAACGGCGACATCGGTCGGGACGGCGTTATCAGCTGTAACTGTCATATGAGCACAGTGCAGAGCAGTGGCCGTGAGCTAGCTAGTGGGGCATGCTCACATGCGCGAATATGCACTAAATGGCATCCACAGCCAGCCCGGCGATGTCAACAAAACACAGAGAAGTTCTGATTTCAACAAACACAGAGGGAGAACAACTTTATCTGCACATGTAGACATTACTCCTCTATATCTTTACATAGCAAATAGTTGTTTGCTGCTATATTAATGCTCTGGATATCGTATAGAGCATCATTAACATTAAGTGATGCTGTTTATAGTAATGCTGTTTACAGCACTCCATTCGGATGATTGTTAAACCTTTCAGAGCCCAGATGGTTTGGAGATCTGGTCTTCTCTCAGAACACACTAAGAAAAGGAGGGGGTGCAGGCAGGAGCATCAGACTTGTTAGCGTTTATGTCTGTGCCCTCATGCCCCTCATTTATACATTCAGCCACATCAACCGTTTAATCCCAGTGGTAGGTCAACCCTTACGGACGCCCAGCCAAGCTGGCAGGGAAGGGGGTGGGGGGCGTTATTAATGACTATGAGGCGTGAGAGAGAAACTATGGACAAAAACAGTAAAAGAATCAGATTCCTCCTTTTTAACATTCAACATTGCTGAACACAGTTATAACTTCTCACGAACACATCCTCTGGCATTATGTGAAATAACTTTTTTTCCCCCTTTCTCCGTCTTCCGTCTTATTATTCAAATGCAGAGGAAAAAGGGGGAGAATAACGCCCTCCAGTCTCGCGCTGGGCTAATTTGCAGGATAAACGAAACAACTTGTTTTTAAAGAAAGCCACCAGAAAAATGTTCAAAGTTTGTGGTAGTTGCATTTGCATGTTTAACTGAAACATGTGCCTTTTGGCTGGGTTTCTCAGGCTCTTTGTCTTCTATCAGAGGGGGGGTAAGGGGAGGGGATCTTTACTGATGTTTCTCCCTGTTGCAGGCTTGATCTGACCATGTTAAGCCATGCTGCTTCTGTGGGGAGCCACTTCTACCCACCCCTCCATCCTTCTGTCTATTCCTGACATTCATCCCACACTTGTTAGGATCTCACAGATACAGCTATGCACGGGTGTACATACTCACACACAAATGTATAAGCACCAAAACGATGAAAGAAATTCAGTGTTTCCCCTATAGTCATTCTGCATTCAATTATGAGTTCCTCTGCTAAAATTCCACACAATCATGTAGATCTTCTGCTCTCGTGTTGGGGGGGGTTGGGCTTAGCTTCTCCACAAGTTTGCTGATGTTGATGTGTTGATCTTAGCCCCACTGTGTTTTATGTAAGGCTGCACAACTAATCGAAATTTTATCGAAATCGCAATATGGCCTACTGCAATTTTCAAATCGCAGGAGGCGCAATATTTGTTAAAAGTGAAATGTGTGTCAAAATACCCTTTTAAATTAAATATTGTGGTGCTACAGAGATTTCCTGTCCTACACATCATATTCTACCAACTTAAGAAACATCTTTAGTCAATACAGATCCCTGCAAAAATCATACCATAACCAATTTAATGTTTTTAAATGAAAAAAATCATTCCCTCTTATATCGCAAAACATATCGCAATTGCAACATCAGTCAAAATAATCACAATTAGATGGTTTTCAAAATAGTGGAGCCATAGTTTTATGTGGCGTGAGCACTGTACCAAACTCCATTTAAAAAATAGCCTTTTAAATGCTACATTGCTTGTCAGCAACCAGTCATATGGTAACTTAAGAGGCAGTTCGGCCTTGTGTGCTCTGATTAATTTGGCAGCAGTTAAAAAACACCACCAGTCACACTTTAGTTTTAATGAAAACTAAACTGCACCACTGTTTTCGAAGAAGGAAATAACGGGTGAACCAGCTATAAGAGTGATGTATTTTCATTTTAAATAAGTGCTGTGCGCTGGATCTAATTTATGCCGATGCCATAAGCACAACTGAACACGTAGTAGTGATTTTCTCTTTATCAAATTAATTATTTCAATATCACTAATCTAAGCTCTGACTGTTTTCTGCACTTTTGCAGAAACACAGCGCTCTGCCCCCCAAAAACTGTCATTCTATGCTGTTGCTTCAAAAGTGTGAATCTGAGTGGGTCTGATCAATGCTGGCAATATCCCCTGGAGGACAGACACATGGAAAAGTTGAAACCGGGCCTTCAAAAGGCTGAGCTATTGATTGAATAGCTTTCCAAAGTGTTTTTCATCTCTGGGACTATACAGGGAGAATGCCGGCTGGTGTGCAGCCGGGTGCAGATGGCGTGGCTGACCACCATAGAGAGAGAAGAGAGAGAGTGAGAAGAGAAGGGGAGAGAGACAGATAGAGAGACAGACACCTACCCCTGGCAGTGTTTTCTGTTCGTGGAGGGCGTTCTGGGCTTTGATGGCCGACTCTCGAGCGCAGTAGGTGAGGAATGCACAACCTGCAACAGAGCATACCACATATAAATGTAATTAGAATCAGAATTAAACAAACGTGCAAAACATTTAAAAACATTATAAAACGACGCTGTAGTTTATTTAACCCTCTGAGACCCAAAATAGACTCTTTTTTAGAGGGGTACAGGGTTTTTTTAGGGGGACATAGCAGGTTCAAATACACCATTTTTAGAATCGGCGAAAATAACTGAAAACTGAATACTGCATGGTTTTGCCCAAAACTGCATGTGATTATCATAACGTGGCCATGTCCGTAAAGGGGAGCTTTGTGGGTACCCACAGAATCCATTTTCAGTCACATATCTTGAGGTCAGAGGTCAAGAGACCCCTTTGAAAATGGCCATGCTAGTTTTTCCTCGCCAAAATTTAGCCCAACTTTGGAGCGTTATTTAGCCTCCCTTCCGACAAGCTAGCATGACACGGTTGGTACCGATGGATTCCTTAGGTTTTCTAGTTGTACATTCACTTTAGCTCTAAAACTGAACCTGCTACAGCTTCTGAAAGATGGTAAAGCCGAAAGTGATCGCAGGAATCAGAGGGTTAAAAGAAAAATCAACTAAGAATATTAGGAAAGTGATGTAATTAGAAAGCAACTGGAAATAAAGATGTTAGGGCTGTTTCAATATGATTTCTTATGTGCAGATACTGATTAATTAACACAATTAAGAAACCAGACCTGTGTAGAGGGTGTAGAGTGTAGAGTTAGTGAAAACACAAAACTCCTTGCAAACATTTCTTGGAATAAACAGTGCAAGTTAATGAAAACTGTGCAATAAACCAGGCTACATGTGGACACTTTTTCTAGGTGGCATGGGGAGAGGAGAAAAAACAAAACCACAATAAAAAAAGTAGGAGATGAGCTGAGAATTCTTTGGATGAATTGCCAGGCCTGTCCAGCCTCCCCATCCCTAGTGCCATGTCCTGTCAAAAGCTCCTAGTAGCCTGGCCAGTGTCCCCACCCTGAATAGTTGTGACAGCAGCGGAGACAAAAGAAACTGCAGGAGAGTATTGGGGGGGTTAGAAAAGGAGAGAAGAAGGGATGAGATCAGTGTAGGGATGGAGGAGGGTGGGAGATACTGACAGAGAAGAAGGGAGAACAGGACGTGGTGTTAAAACTCTCCAGGGTGAATGCTGCCATGCGTGCACACACACACACACACACACACACACAACATCTGTCAAAATCACTGAATACATAAAGAAGAGAAGAGGAGAAAAGAAAAGAGAGGACGAGAGATGGGGAGAAACCAGATGGAGTATTGAGGCAATCATTTTCCCCCTGACTGTCTGAATAAATAGATTTGCTTGTGTTCTATTAATGAGGTTCATATGGGTTACCATGCATCATATTTCTGCCACTCTGAAGATGGTTTATTAGCAGCCACTGCATTTTGGATCTCATTTCAGCAGCCAAATGTATTCAGTGGGTGGTGATGTATTAAGTGTCTTTACACGGACAATATTCCAATCCGTTTTTCTTGTTGCATATGAGATTACATTTACCCATTTCCAATCTGTTGTGTGCTTGTGCATGTGTATCTTTTTTTGCCATGTCAGTGACCCTTTGCACTTTGGCTGTCTCCACTGTAACCTCTGCAGGACTGCATCAAAAAGGAGGGTTAAAATGCCATGTCAGTCATTGATCCATTGATTGACCTGTAACCTAAGTAAGCCTAAGGTGTCAGCACGTGTGTGTGTATGTGCCTGCAAACCTGCCCATGTCTATACAGAAAGCATTTGACCAGTCTTATCTAAATCCCATTCTGTTCTATTTCATGAAGCTACTCCTTTCGTTTCGGACACTCAGTCTGCACCCTGCTATGCTTTTCAGTATGAGAAAGACAGATAGTGATGGAGTCTGTAAAGGGGCGTGACCTTTGAGGTGGCTGACTGTAGCACTGGTGTCACGGCGCAGCCCTTCCCATAGCCTCCCTTGTCCCAGCAACCCTAACCTAATGATTTCCGATGGCCACCACGCAAATCATTCAATCACTCGCACTGCTGTCCAATTCCCTTTCTCTCTTCTGCGTCAGCTCGTACAGAAATACCACGACTGCGGAAATGTCATTGTTGTTTTGGGTTTGTTTGTTTGTTTCTCAAATGGTTGGGGGTAATAGGAGGGAATGGCTCCATTTTGGTGGTTGTTTTTCTCTCTTTTTTTGCTCTCTCTGGGCTTGTTGTTGTTGGTTTACTTGACAAATACTGGCCCTATCTCTGAATAAGAAACAAGTATTTTGCATTACAATCACAAACACGATTTATTTGTTAATGTGTAATGCATAGGGCATTGAGAATAAATTAATAACCACAACACTGGCAAACAAAAGGGAAACATGAACTCCATTTAAATGTGATTCTCTGCTCTTTAATGTATGGCTTAATAAGAATTTGCAGGCCACAGGCGAAAAAGCTTTAACAACTCCATAATTGGAATCCAAACACGTACAAATTGCCAGTGCTGCATTGCATACCAAGTGCAAAAGTGTGAGGGGGGGAGCATGATGAAATTGTTTGAAACACAACAAAAAGCCAGTGTAATCGGAGCCTGCTGACACAGCAATGGGGTAAGCCTTCCCATTGTGAAGCGATGATCCTCTGCATCATCTGATAGAAACCTAAAACAGCCTTATCTCACACATTGATTTCAGCCCCAAAGAGAAGAAATTCCTCCTCTCCTCTTTGCTCCCGTTTCCTCATCTCTCTCTCCTCCGTTCCCGACTTGTTTCTCTTCGTCAATGCCAACTCCCCTCCTCTCGTCTCCTATTTCTTAATGATATATTTTTAAGTGTGCGCTGTGTGTGTACTGGGAAATAGGGCTGAGTCTCTCCATCTCCACTGTGTTGAATTGGCATGTAATTAAAGAGTCTTACATGGAAGAGAGAGAGAGCGAGTGGGCGAGACAGAGAGAGAACGAGAGCATGAGTGGTGGAGGATACTGTATAGCTGTGGCGACAGCAGCCATTTACATTCACCATAGCCCAGGCTCTCCATTACCAAAACTGTGTGTGTCTGTGCAGCACAGTAGGATATTCTGCTAATTGTTTTGTTTACAGGCCCTATTGATAAAATCCATGTATACTCACAACACACAGACACACACACCTGATCCTCTTACCGTGTCTAAGCACTTGTTTCAGATACACTTATTCAATTAATGCACCGACTGTGTCCCAGTTTCATATTACATACAAAGAGTATACAGTATGAACTCTATAAAAACGATTTTTGTAGTTAGTTTACAACAATTCATATACTGTTTTGTATTAACAGAAAATGATACATGACTTCACCACAGCCAATTCAAATTTCATGAAGTAAATGTTTTAGAAAGATTTAATACTTCATTTTCTGAGGTGTTTCTAGAGTTGGTATTTCCCAGAATTTGTTTTACTGCAGCTGTGAGCAGCTCCTCGAGTTCCTTTGTGCAATGCATTGTGGGACAATAATGTTCATGAACATCACATTCGAAAATCAAGCTGATTTTGAATGCAAACTGACATTTCGTCATCAACTACTAGGGCTGTCGCAATAACCACAATATTGCAATGCCGCGCTACTGACAAGCCAACTGCAGGGGATGGCAAGCAACCGCCACAAGCGCTATGTTCACATTACTTCTTTTATGAATTCTTTGCAATGGGAGCGCTGCGTATTTTTCACCATGCTGCAAACACCAACAGGGTGACGAGGCGTCAAGCGTCTATTCTGCGCTGCACAATTGGTGTTTTTTTCTGGTCACCGAGAGTGGAAAAATGTTCAACTTTCAATTGTCACTTTTTTAACCAGCCGTCCAATCCCAATGGAGGAGGGGCGGGACAAATATCACAAAGACCAACCGTCACATCCTACATGTAGGCTACAAGTGTTGAACAACAACAACGGAGGAGGAATTAATACACAGACCGGCGGGTCTGTCCTCTCTCCCTACGTGTTTCAACCTTTCCTTCATCCAGAAGAAGTACTCTACCTTGTGTCGACATTTTTACTTCTGCGGATATTCCGTATCATAGCAACCAGACGCAACCAAAGCGTCTCAGCTGAAAAAAACACTGCGTCTCATTGCCCTTCTGTATTTCTGCGTTTAACAAAAAATAAGAATAGTTAGTTTTAAAACTTCATCATCTTTGTCATTCAAAAAGCAACAATATACCTATTAAAAGCTTAACATTAAATCTTATTTATATGGCACTAAAACCAGGATAAATTAAGTAATTTGCAAAAAAAGAAGGAAAAAAAAGGCAATAATACCACACATCGCCGCAGGGAAAAGTCCTTCACCGCGACAGCCCTATTCCACTACATAATCAAAACCTGCTTGAAATTGCATGGTAATATAGAATTGGGACACAGCTTTTGTCTACCCAGCTGTCACATGACCAGAGACATATAAACACTGGACCTTCACCACACAAATGTGCAAGCATACACAATAAATATGAACACACAGACACACAGATATGAACTCACTGCACCTATTAGGTTTCACTGTGCTCACCCTCTTTTTCACAAACACACGAAGAGCCAAACGCTGATGAAATACATGCTTCAATCTCCTCTGTTTAAAAAACCTATTCGCCAAACAGAATGTCAATATTGGACAACTCTGCAAAAATCGTACAAAGTCTATGCCCTGCAAATACTGTTAAGACATGGTCACGGCTATGAAAGTGAAACTCAGCTCTTACAGAAAAATCATTATCACAGTTACAGTAAAATATAGCCAACACTAACATCCACACTTTTCCCTGAGAGGCACTAGACTTCTATTTGTACCGGTAATAACGAAGGGGCATAGTGCTTTTTGGACACACATCACCAAGGTAAGTGACACCTTTTACCATGTTGTTCCTGTTATCTGGACTCAAAGGCTCTGACCACAGTCGGTGCAGGTACAGTATTCCAAATTTGGCACATAAGCATTGCGTTTTATGAAAACTAGTTGTAAAACAACTGATATTTTGCCCTCCAACGTACATCCATTCTAGTCCCACAATAATCCAATATACTGTCTTATCAGTATCTTATCACTATGGTACGGGAAAACACAAGAAAATATACTTGACTGGGTAGGCTCACGATCAACATCAATCAAACTAACAAAAATGCCTTGCATAAATCAGAGCCAGAACTTACTATCATTCATAAATTACCCTACAGGAATATAAGCATAAAATCAATTCTCATAGATCAATCAATACAGAAACCTTTAATATAATTAACTTTTACAGTAAACACTACAATTGTCTACTAACATACATAATACATACATAGATGTTGCTAACAAACTACAGAATGTAAGAATTAAAATATTATTAAAGTTATCCTTTTTTTGTAAATAATATTCATCAAACTAGTGCAAAGATATCTGACAAAATGTCCATGTTTACCAGCTAACGTTATAGCTAAAGTGGGCGAGATTGAAGTTATTTTCAAAGTTATTTTTATAAAACGGTCACTATATCGTGACAGTAGTACATGAAACAGGTAACCTGACAAAGATCATGTTCCTCTGTGTCCTCGGGTGCTCCTAGCGGCATCTGCAAGATTTCACTTACCAGAGAAAAAAAAGCAGGAAAGAGCTGATCTGAGGTCTGCTGTCCAGATGCCGTCTATGACAGCCGGCTGTCAATCACTCGCAAACTCCGACCAAGCGGTCAAACTAGGCAGCGCTGATCAAATATGAATCAATATTATGTTACGTTAATGCCTATTCCTCACCTCAAATGTTTTCAGAATAATCTTGTAGTGCACGGTTTAGCTGTAAAATGAGAACTCTTGTGACGCCGCCGTCATTGGTAAATCTGGTGAAGGAAACGCCAAGTTCTGGTCACATGACCGGAGCACAGCCAATAGGAACGCTCTCTCAATAAAATGACCTGTGATTGGTCAAAGTCCCCGTCACGGGCTAGATTTTTTAAAGCCTGAAGAGAAAACAGTCATAGTATTATGAGAATGAAGTTAATATTATAACGTAGTAATTTTACATGTTATATTATTTTTTTCTCGTAAAGTTAAGACTTTATTCTCGTAATATTACAACTTTTTCCTCTCATAATATTACGACTTTATTTTTCGCAAACTTCTGACTTTATTCTCATAATATTACGACTTTATTCCCGTAAACTTCTGACTTTATTCTCATAATATTCTGACTTTTTTTCTCGTCAACTTCGGACTTTATTCTCATAATATTACGACTTTTTTTCCCCGTAAACTTCTAACTTTATTCTCATAATATTACGACTTTTTTCCCGTAAACTTCTGACTTTATTATCATAATATTACAACTTTTTTCTCGCGATATTATGACTTTATTCTCGTAATATTACGCCTTTTTTCTCGTAAAGTTACGACTTTTTTTCTCATAATATTGTGACTTTTTTCTCGTAAAGTTATGATTTTATTCTCGTAATATTACAACTTTTTTCTCATAACATTATGACTTTATTCTGTAAATCTCAGATGTTTTTCCCCCTTAATGTGCCCTATTACTCCATACTCCATAGTACATTCTCTTTGGCCCTCACTGCATTAGACTTATATACTTTATACTGAGACTATAAACTGTGTTACCTTCATCCCAATGCTCAAATGTTTTGCGGCTCCAGTTTTTTATTATTATTTTGTCTAAAATGGCTCTTTTGATAGTAAAGGTTGCTGACCTTCACTTACTAGGCTGATACATTCACCATTGTATCAGGGCAATTAGGGTAGTTTTAAGAAAATCACATTTCTTAAACCCATTGATATGTCGATATGTCCCTATATACTGTGTATATATATATATATATATCCCTTAGCTACAGGGTGTGACGTCTACTGCAGGAGCTCAATATTAACACCCTACTTCTACATTGGCATTGGGCTTAAATCCTGTACTGCAGAACCGTCAAATATGAATGCAATTCCAAGGAGACTTGGGTTAGTTTAAACCACCACGTCTCTCTTTTCATTCCGCCTCTTTGCTCCCTTTTCTCCATCTCCTTGCCCCAGAGGAGCCAAACTGCCCCAGTGTTATGAAAAAGTGTGAACCTGCTCTCAATGTGGCATTTCCTTGGCCAGAAAGTGTGAAGGTAGCAGAAACCAAGCCAGTCTTGGCACCGGTCTCGCCTGCTCCCTCACACATCATTTGCACTCTTTGGAAAATGCTATCACTGTGGGTAGATTACTTGCTTACTTCATTTACTGCCATGTGGGGCTCGGGGGGGAAGTGATAGCTTTTCAGAGGGGTCGGAAGCTGAAACACACATCATCAGCACTGATACAATGTGATTATGACCTGAATCATTGCCAGCCAGGGAGGCAGGAGGCTCAGTGGCGCAGATTGACCGTGAGGGGGGTAATCAGTCTGGTCTCGGAGAAGCTTTTAACTCATATAATCACTCCCTCACCTTTGAAAAAAAGACCCTCGATCTGTCCACACAGTCAAACAATCATGCCAATGTTCAGGGAGAAGGAGGACAGATTGCGGGAGGACAGACAGAGAGGTATAATAAAGAAGAGCTGGAGCATGGAGTTGGCAGGGACTTTCCAAAATGCTCTCACTCATTGTTCTGACAACAATATTTTCTCTGCCCAGGCCTAATGGGCTTGTAATGAGCACTGTAATATAAGCAGTAGCCTAGCGTAACCTGTAAACCTTAATTAAGTCAGACAGACACCTTAAAGGGAGCCAGCGCCTGTGCTCAGTCACCATCTCATGATCCTGAAGCTGACTACACTCTTCCATCACTCCTTCATCAATCACTCCATCCTTTCATCTCTGCTACATCCAGCTCCAAATCCTCCTCCATTTCTCCTTTCACTACCCCTCCCATCATCCCTTCACCTTGAGCAATGGCTGGGGGAGGAGGATGAACGTCACAGAGCGCTGAGGAGCATCGATGTCCATCATGAGGGCAAGAAATAGTCCCCCGGACCCTCCCTCGTATCCTCTCTGACCCCTGAGTAGGAGACCTCAGCCATTGATTTGTTGCTACTCGCTCACATAGACTCCACTCGCCTCCGAGCAGCAGTCAAACAGATCCATAGGCAGCACATCCCGAAGGACTGCCTGTGTGCGTGTGTGTGAAAATGTGCATTTACAGATCATATACACAGTGTTAAGGCGTGGCGTGCATTGCCTAATGAGTGTGACAAATGCAATGAATTCGGTGTGAGAGGCTCTGTGTATGTTCCAGGATCATTACTGGGGCAAAGAAGCCATCACAGCAATGAAGAGAGATAGACTTTGACTCCTTCGCACTCACAATCTATTGTGTGGCTCTCGGAGGTTAAATAGTTCTCTCAGGGCACGAGTGGTTCTTCATATATAATCCAACTGTAGAGTATTTCTCTTAAAAGCTGACACAGGGCGTAGGCGTATACGGCATTAGGACGGCTGAAAACAGTAATACAGTTAGTTCCTGAGATAATGCTGTTTGGCGGTGCAGTTTCGAGAGGTGACGTGATAAATTGCAACTGGCCGCCCATTCCCAAGTTGGCCAGAACTCTTTCAATATGTGGTTCTCTACAACACTTAGGATACGGCATTTGGCATCCTCTGCCGTACTGTAGTCTTTAAAGTAAGCCTTGGCTTTTGTAGACTATCTGAGTACTTCATCCCTCTTCTGCTATTAAAGCCAGGGCCAGATCTATAAATACATCTAGTGGCCTGCATCCCTGATGAGCGAGCTAATTGACACCGTTAATGGATGGAGTTTCACAGAGCTGTAAATAATGTGTAGGTTCACACTTACTGCCTCCTGCCGTGGTACTTCTGGGAGGGCAACAAGAGTTTACCTGCCAAGTCTCGTCTCTCCGGCCCGTCGTCCCTGCCTCCCTCCCCCAGCCAAGTCTGCTACAGCCACGGGATTTACACAGAAATCAATATAAGTTTCTCTGAGCCCCCCCCCAGTCAAAGTCAGAAAACTGCATTTCCTCCTTTTCATGTACTATAACAACATCTTCGAAAAACAAACAAGTCCAGGCAAAAGGAAATAATAAAATCACTTTGACTTGGCTCACATCCACTGCTTGCTGCTCCATATAGTACAAACACAGTGCTTCCACTGATGCAAAGTCTTCATTTAATGTACCCCAATTGACATATTTGATGCGGTATTCCTAACGATGCTTGTCCTCTTTTGAAAGGTGAAAGGCATTTAAACCTTTGAGACGGATCAATTGATCATAGCAAAGCCACAATCACAGATGACTGGCAGCTGCAAACTGACTGCGGACTAAGAGACGGATCAGGTTTTCAGTCACTTTGATTTTACAAATTGAAAGATACCTTTAAAGACAGCGCTTCAAAGGCCCAGAGGTTGCTCCGATGGAGTGATTGAAAGAGGAATGAGGAAGAAAGACATGTGAGGAGGAGAAAAAAAAACACTACCCAGCTAATACCCACACACACACAAATTCTTCTTTGTTATGCTGCAGACCACCTTGAGATGAAACATTACTTGCACATGTCCTTATAAACAAACTTGTAATGAGTTCTCTGCTTCTTATAGTTGTTCTTTCCATTCAATACATGTACCGAATGGAGAACAGCATGCTGAATCCAAAACATGTATTTCTTACAATTAAAATATTGTATGCCAAAAAATATGACTTTTAATCTCACATGTTTTTTTATCTGTTCAAAATGTATCATAAAGGGAGATTATTCAAGTATTTGATACTCTTATCAACATGGGAGTATGAGAATATGCTTGCTTTACGCAAATGTATGTATATATTTATTATTGGAAATCTATTAACAACACAAAACAATGGCAAATATTGTCCAGAAACACTCACAGGTACTGCATTTAGCATTAAAAAATATGCTCAAATAATAACATGGCAAACTGCAGCCATGAAGTTGAAAATGGCTATGCGTTATTTAGCATCCTGCGCCCGTATCTTCACTCCATCTTTAAAACTGAGCCCACTACAACCTCCGAAAGATCGATATCGCGAGTTGCGTTAATGCATTAAAGAAATTTGTCTTTCTTTCTTTCTTTCTTTCTTTCTTTCTTTCTTTCTTTCTTTCTTTTTTTCCTTATCTCTTGTCACCACTGAGCTGGAGAGAAGTAATAATTGACACTAATGGTCTGACTAACAAGCAAGCACCAGGGTGTTAATTGCATTGACGTATATAGTAACCACATGCAGCCCAGAGGATTCCAGAAATATACTGTTCTGCTAATGACCAAACTTTCTATCTATCTGTCTATCTATCTATCTATCTATCAAGAGAATGGCAAAGAAAAAGCTGTGAAGTGAGCCCAAAGAGCAGACGAAACAGATATGAGAGCCCATCAGCCATTAATTAATTGGAGTAGTCTTTTTTAATTAAGCCAGATCTACCGTTGAATAGTGAACCACAGAACGGGTGCCACGTTGGAACTCACATAAAGTCTCCATACACTGCTCATTCAACCGCATTGTAACATTTGATCATCAAAACGGAAAGACAAATTCCATCTTTCATCTGCACTATTTGGCACACAAGTTGCTTGTATCGCACAAGAAAAAAAAAATGTGAATGCGATACATCTCCAGTACAAAGCCCCTGACCAGTTTGTGTCTCTGGCGATAAAGCACAGAGACTGTTAGCTACAGCGTCGCTGCTTCAGCGGGAAAGATAGATGGAAGGAGTGGGGGGAGAGATGGCTGCGTGATGGAAGGGATGTGTGAGGAGAGAGAGGAAGGAGGGGGGGAAGACGCTGGAAATGATGGGGACATGGCCTTGCAGTCGCCCACTGATGCTCCCCCTGTCTCTCCCTCATTCTCTCCCTCCTTTTGAGCACAGTATGGGAGAGAAGTCTTTTGGGGGAGGCTGGCAGGCAATCAGTGATGTCATGCCAGCAGTGCAGCGATGGCAGCTTAACCTATTTTCGGAAATACCACAGAATTTCTATTTATAACCGTGCTGAGCAGCATGTATCTTCACACATCCCTCACGGACCTGAGCATTCACAGACATTTTCCAATCTGAAATGTGTCTTCATCACAAATTGGGGATTGCTTACAGATTTTTCTCAATCGCTTTTTTTCTCAAATCACCCTTAACATTTTCAAAACAGTATAAGTGCATTTCTCGAAGCAATTTGTACAAACAGCACCGCACAAAAGCCTCTGACTTGCTCAAAATCCTTAGTTTATCTCAATGAACATGTCATCAGAATGATTAGTCCTTGTGTCATTGTTTTTCAAACAAGATTAAAGTTAAAATGCTTAGCCATGTTGTCAATACAACAGTATTTGTATAGTATACCATGGCTGAGGTTTTGATGACAACAATTTGAATGAAAATGACAAGGTAGCCCTTTTTGTATGCCTTATATGAATTTCAACAGATACTGTATGTGGGAGATTGATTGGACAGGATTCACGTTTACTGTTTGTACTGTAATTTCTTGACAGACCATGTCAGTGCGATACAGAAAAGAGAAAGACAAGACTGTTTTACAGCACCACATAGCACAACGCCTGTCTATATATGTTTGCCAATTGAAGGATCATGAGACGCACCTCTGAGCGAACCGGCTGATCATCGGTCGATCTAACGCTTCACACATTCCCCCGTCGTTAGTGAAAGTCAAGATTCACCTGACAATAATTCATCAATTCAGGACACATTTATACAAAAACGTCTAATAGAATCGTATAGAAAACATGCTTGGCAGATTATGACAACTGGTTCAACCATTTTGCATGTGGTGACTTGCAATGAACTAATGCCTTGATGTTTTGCAGGGTACTCAAATCCCAGCTCAAAACTCACCCGTTCAAACTGGCCTATTCACTGTTATATCCATCATTCTGTGTCCTGCCCTCAACATTGTTAGTGTTGTCGCTTGTTATGTTTGCTCTACTGGTGTTTTCATCATGTTTGGCTGTTTTTATCTGTTTGAGTATTTATTTTTTGTATTGTAAGGTGTCCTTGGGTGTCCTGAAAGGCGCCACCAAATAAAATGTATTATTATTATCATTATTTACTATTCAACAGAGAACCAGTATAATACATTTGGATTGTTAATGTAGGAAACGTAGACAATTGCACATAATCATTTGCATGGATGTGCCAAAGCATTTGCAAAAAAAAAAAAGATGTACCAAAGCGACTGTTAAGAACTGTAATATGCTGATAGTGCTGTTTATCATGTCAAATTACCAGTTAGGGATGCAAATTTTAGCATCTTTTTGTCTGTTATTACAGCTAATATAAGCAATTTTTAATATTTATA
>CAKALG010042555.1:0-13852 GCA_916700815.1 Helicolenus hilgendorfi
CAGCCACACGCGACCACGCATATGCGAACGCGCATGTGTGGCGACCCGCTACACTTATACGCTTGGAAAGTTACAAATAGTCCCTTTAAGCACACAACTCATGCACTAATTTTTGTTGCTCCTTAAAGGAGTTTTCTACTTGTAAAAGACATTTTAGTTTAAAAAAACATATTCAAAATACATAATTCCCTGATTATTAGGCCCGTCGGGCCATTGGGCTTGCAATACACTGGCGGAAACTCTGACATGGGTTCTGAGTCATGTGAATTCCTGTCATAAAAGCCTAAATCTGCCAAAGCCACAGGTGGATTTTCCTCACAACATGCTTTTTTCCCCCCTTAGTCAGATAGAATGATTGTAATCTGACCCAGGATTCAGATATGATACATAAATTCACAATCAGAATCAAAATCACTTCTGAATGAATGATGAATGAATGGAGAATCAAAATCCACAAAATCTAGAAGATGCCCAACCCTATTCACAGACTTCTTCAGAATAAGCCAGGGTGACCAAAGTCATGTTCAGCCATCTGTTCTGCTTGAGAAGCCAAACAAACTCAGTGGCGATGGGCCAATGTCTTTGGCAGTACCCCAATGCAGTTTATGTTCGCAATAAGTGATCCAGCAAAGGTGCAACCAGAAAGTAATCCATTTTGATCTCATACTCAACTATGACAAGTGTCTATTCTTGTTTATAAATCCATCACAATTTCCGCCATCAGACTTTAGAAGACTTTACAACCCTTTCAGAGAATAAGGAAATATAAACTCGGATTTACTTGTCTAGTGTTTAGTACGTATATTAAAAAACGTACATCAGCCAGTTTGAGGTAGACAGTAAACACCAATGATCTTTTAAACTTCAATGCTTTGGCTACTCTTTTGTTACATTTGCATCACAGAGTTAACTGAACTACCTGTGTAACCAGGGGCTCCAGAAGCCTCTCCACAGTCAGGGTGCGGATTTCAAGACTCTTGGGGTCCCATTTCAACAGGATAGGGGAGGTGGCGGTCGTCATGGTCTCTGTTGGGAGCAAAAGCAGATCAATAGTTAGAGGAATGTTTCGCTGTGAAAAGCTTTTGGCTCATTAAAAAAATAAAAACCCTGCGACAGGTCACGTTGCACATTATATGTGTTCAAGAAAACAGGGTGGCTAGGGTATTCACAAAGTCTGTAGTTAGTGTTCAGCTGGGTAAAAAGAGCTGTTTTTGAATATAGGTCTGCAGGCATAAATGTTCCTCAAAAGCTGACAGGTTGATAAGACAGCACAGGTGGTTTCAGAGTGGGTTGGGTTTTTAAAGATGGCAGAAGCCTTTCTAGGGCAGCATTGTTAAGCATTAGTATCCAAAAGACTCAACCAAATTACAATTAATGTACACTGTCATACTACTGGTCCTCCTTACGCCAATTATTCGATCTTTCAGGGCAAGATTTCTGTCACTGCAACCACGCCAGGCTCTGAACCTTTCATCTCTGTAAGCTGATCTTACTGTTCTCAGACAGTCTTATCAGCATTGTGTCACTGTGTAATAGTGTTGAGGGTGTACACACTTACTGGGTGAAGATGGCCAAGGATATGGAGGTTTTAGACATTTCCTTTTTTTTAAAGGTTCGAGGTTGACAGAGAGTCAACATGACATTTCCATTTACACATTATGTTGCTCCAAATTTGGCCATGGGATAAACACGATAAACCACTCCGTGGTTATGAAAATAGTGTACTCTGCAGAGGCAATCCCGCTGTGTCAGTTTTCCCAGTAACCACAAAACATGCATTACTCCTTACTTGACAAATAAACTTTAGCCAATCAAAAACCATATTTCATCATGAGGTATGTGCCAATACCTAATCCTCATAGACATCTCCGCAATTCCACAAAATATAATGAAGCCCAGCAGGCTAAATCTACTGGCTCAAAAACAAGGTTTGATTGTCCGTTTGGCAAATCTCAGTTCTGCACATCAAACAACACAATCAACAATTCCAAAAATCTATAAATTAATGGCCGGCCACCTCTCTAACCTTGATTTACAGTAATTAACTTCCTTAATTAACTCCATTGTATCTCTCCAAAGATGAAACTTACTAAGTAAAGCGACAGTAAATTCAGGGAGAATTTTATTGTTATTCTTCATTTGTTTAGCTAGATGTCATTCAGTGGAGTTTTGGCATAGATTTGCCCACATTGCTGACTACTTCAGGCAGAAGGAGGCAGAAGCAGAGAAAAACAGGAGAAAAGTTTGATATTAAATTAACCTGTTCAACTCATTAAGTTCAACAGCAAAACATAGTCAGTCACATAAGTGAAAAGATGTACTCATGAGATGGTGCTGAGCTCTGCAATATGAGTCTCAATTGCACAGTTCTTCAGACAAGCTGCTCTTTAACTTGGAATATTATTTCATTACAATTTTTAAAACCCTTAAACTCAGTGGGGTTACATTAGGTGCATGTGAGGACTGAACAGCTGGCATGGGGGTAGCAGTCTGTTTTACTGAGGGGATGTGTTTCTACAGTAAGCAATTTCAGAATGGGCCAGCTGGGACTGGCTCAGTCTACTGCCAATGTCAATGAGGCAGAAGGGAATAAAGGATGTGAATAAGAATGACAGATCTGGGCCAGAGGCCCCTAATACTACACACAGTGGGTTAAAGATGGATGAACAGTAGGAAATCATGCAACCTGGCACTATTGATGAAACCACAACCCAGACATTATAGTTCTCTCAAAAGAGCATTGACCTCTAGCTTCAAAAAAAATGTCAGGCCCTCACGTATGCTGCTGTCATTACATGTTTGTCCCCGCAAGGAAATCTGGACAGGGACAATGAATCAGGCTTTGTCAACTTATCACTCTATCATGCACAGTAGTTTGACAGAACCTGAGGGAATGATGCGTGTCATTTCTCTGTTCTGACATTTTCAAAATTACACATACTGAGAGGTGAACAAGAGTGTCGAATACAGTATTACAGTCTTAATTTACTTTTGGCAAAACCTGACACCTTGCACAATGGAGTTAGAAAATATTCACACATTGCAAATTGTGAAGTAACAAGCTAGTGTTGTCAAAAATATTGAAGTATCGATACTGTCAAAGTTAACGCGATAATGAAGTTTTAACGCCACTAATTTCTTTATCGCATTAACACAATCGCTCTTTCGGAGGTTGTAACAGGCTCAGTTTAGAGCTAGAGTGATGATCCTGGAATCCATTGGTACCAACCATGTCACACTAACGAAGGATGCTAAATAACGCTCCAAACTTATGCTTAAATTTTTCTGACAGCTGTTGTTGCCTGTTGGGCTTGAGTTTGCCATGTAATATGAGCAGATTTTGTTATGCTAAATGCAGTACTTGTGAGGGTTTCTGGACAATATTTTTCATTGTTTTGTGTTGTTAATTGATTTCCAATAATAAATATATACATACATTTGCATAAAGCAAGAACATTTAACCACTCCCATGTTGATAAGAGTATTTAATACTTGACAAATCTCCATTTAAGGAACATTTTGAACAGATAAAAAATGTGCAATTAATCATGGACAATAATCCGATTGATCAAGCTTATCCCATGGTATCAAAAATCGAATATCAATATTTTTCAAGTTTTGTATAAAAGTTAGAAATTCCAGTATTGTGAAAACACTATAACAAGCTTGGATTTGTGCAGTGAATGTGAGGCAAAATGTATTTACAGAGAAAATGTAAAAAGTATTCAGAAATTCTCTTCCCTACAGTTGATTTCACATTAGTTGGTGTAAGGTGAAAGTTTGGGCTTTTTTCCGATAAATGCACTGACTCTGAGAACCAGTGTGTGTACTGTATAATTTATGTTGAGAAAAAAATCCTTTTTGCATTTTGGAACTTATTGTTGGCATTACACAACAGATTGGATCTCTTTGCTGTTCAGAAAGACCACCGAAGTACTGAGTCTTTCTCTACGGTAACACTATACAGTAGCGGATGTTGTTTTCATGCAGCTTCCATTAGCAGCCAGCTGGTTAGATACAGTAGCTGAGAATAACTTAGAAAGAAATGATGCCTATGAGAGCCTCTCTTTTTGAAGATTAGTTTGGCAGCTCTCCTTTATGACATTAAAGATTTCCAGGCAGATCATAGTACATATGGTGAAAATAAGCAGGAGTGATGCTAATGCAGCTGATGAGAAAACAGCAGCACTGTGAAAAATAGCAGATTGCCATTGTAATGCAATAAACAGTTTTCTGGTGTATGACAGTGGAACTTCTCAAAAACAAGGGTTGAAACTATTCTTGACACATTATGTAACCAAAACAATTATAGAAGAGGTTTGTCAAGATATCGGTGTAAGTGATAAGTCATAGTGGGTGTGGCAGTTAAAAATGTTTGAAAGCTGAAACAAACTGCTATTGCTGCCTGCACTAATTCACAGTGCATTGTGATTAAAAATCACATTACCATATTATACAAAAAATGCTTCTTGTCACTGATTGACAATGTAATGTCATTTTAAGTCAAATCAGTTAATTAATTGATTACTTGATTGCCAGAAAATGGTTTTGTTTTATTTTTTAATAATCAATTCATCTTTTAAAG
This sequence comes from Helicolenus hilgendorfi, assembly GCA_916700815.1. NCBI lineage: Eukaryota > Metazoa > Chordata > Actinopteri > Perciformes > Sebastidae > Helicolenus > Helicolenus hilgendorfi. The sequence continues at coordinate 4,586 of CAKALG010042555.1, forward strand.
GAACATTGTGTAACATTTTGGGGGGATCTATTAGCAGAAATGGAATATAATATTCATAATTATGTTTTCTTTAGTGTATAATCACCTGAAACTAAGAATTGTTGTGTTTTCGTTAGCTTATAATGAGCCCTTTATCTCTACATAGGGAACAGGTCCTCTTCACGGAGTACGCCACGTTGCTCCTTCATGTATCTACAGTAGGCCAGAACGGACAAACCAAACACTGGCTCTAGAGAGAGTGGTGACGGGAGCCACAGAGTGCAAAACTGTGGTACCACCAGCCGCCGTCTGACTTCCGTTGCTCCTAAAGTAGTGCTATTATGGTAAGATGGCCTCTGAGCGAGGCGAATGGCATTACCACAGTTTTGCACTCAGCAGCTCGCATTACCACAGTCTTGGAAAGGCAGGAGTGAGCGAAGGGGTAATCAGTTAGTTGCAATTTAAGCTACTTTTAAGGGGAAAAAAATGCCAAGGGTTTTCTGGTTGTAGCTTCTTAAATGTGAGGATTTGCTGCTTTTTTCAGTTTTATATCATTGTAAACAAAACGTCTTGGGGTTTTGGACTGTTAATCAAACAAAATAATACATGTGACATCACCTAGGATTCATGAAAATCTATTATTATTGTTATTTTCTGACATTTTATAGTCAAAACAATGAACAGCTTAATTGAAAAAAAATAATAAACAGATTATTCAATAATAAAAACAATGATTAGTTGCAGGCGTTATGAAACTCATGCTGACATGATTCTCTATAATGATGGTGTAGCATATCTGTAAAACGTTTGAATGTAACCTATGGAGGAAAGACTCATTCAAATACAAATGCTGTCATTATTATAATAGAGGCTCAACTGAAAGACTGCAGACTGAAAGCAAAGCATCCAAATCACAGAGCACAATACTATTATATCCCTGCCAGCGACAGGGAATGTTCTAGTGACTCATGTGATGTAGTGTATTGTTGATAGAGATCTCTGTAAATGTCATGACCCTGTCAGTGAATGCTCTTTACAAATGCATATTATAATTGTAAAAATGTGAGCAATGGTGTCACTCTGCAGTAGTTCATTATCATGTAATGTAAACACATCATGAATCAAAGGAAATCTTCAAAACCTGCAAAAACAGGGTTTCCGATGATGCGGAATATAAGCAGGGAAGCAAAGTGAAATTCAGTGAAAGATGTTTCCACATGAGGGAGTCTCTCACGAAGCTAGAACGAAAACAGCTGAAAGACCGTCATCTGTCAAAGAGACATCTATAATGTCATCTATAATGACATTATTCAGCACGTTCAGCTGCACGGTTTAACAACAAATGTGATGATACAGAATGATATCCTAAATAGCACTTCCACCTTGTGACTAACACGCCCACTGGCACACATTTTTTTCACTGTACACATAATCACATAGATTCTTGTTGCCGTAGCATGTTAATGCATGTGACTTTTACCAACTAAATTGATAAATTGACCAGGTGATGCTAACATACTGGTTAAAATATGTCATCCCTGCAGCACACATTTACATGTAAATCATCACATATATAAGGTCAAGCATGGTACTGCCTTAAGTGCAATATGTCTGCGCAGGAGGAGCACAGACCCAAAATAATAAGACTTCTGATCTGCACGAATAATGAGGGTGTCATATTTTTTCATTCAAACTGCAAATTTTGCCAAAAAGTTGACAAGTTTGCAGCTACATCAGTGTTGTTAACAATTCAATAAAACCAGAATGCAATCTGTTAGTTTAGTGAGCAACATGCATTCTGTCCCACAGTTTTGATGACTTGGCCTTGTGTTCTCAACAGCCAGCATGGGAAAAAGTAAAAAACGCATCCACAAAACTAAAAGAGATGGAAAGACTTCAAAGTAATCTGACACAAATCCATCAGCACCATCCCAGACAGCAATGCACTGTGTCAGATAGGGGTAAACAAGCAATGTGGCAAGGTGTTCAGATTACTACGAGTTCAGTTGTGCATCCTGCTTTGCTCACTTGTCACTGTGGCACCTGATTTCCATCGCAATCTCAATGTAGTCTGTCCTTTATACAAATTCCAAGGTATTTTCACACCACAGCCTGCGCCTTTTTCTGAGGAGGGATAAAATATCTCCCTCTCAGATCTGTTGTGCTCAACAAACATGTTTTTGGTGAAGAGCATGAGTCAGATTTCGGCTGTTGTAATTTGTGAGATGTCCCGCCATCTGCTGTGTACAACTGTGTGTGTGTGTGTGAGTGTGTGTGCGTCTGTGACTGACAAATGATCAGAGCAAACCAAGGCAGCGAGGAATAGAATATGATTCATTTGCTCTATGACAAAAATAAAATTCAATACCGATAAAGTGACTTCAGAACATTTTTTTTAAAAAGCGACTGCACAGGCAATTTATTGTTTATTGAGTATGTGTGTTTTGTAGGGACATTTTGTGGGTTTTGCATGCATGTACTGCACTGTCACTGTGTGTTCACAAATGTACCTGCTTTTGCAGTATACAGTTGAAGCAAGCATTGCTTACTGTCATGTTCCCGTCTTTATTTTCTGAATACATCTAACGAAAGCTTCCTTCTGCCCCAGGACAGGCTTTTGGCGAAGGATGGTGAAGTTTCAGAAGGTTTAGAATAACACAATACGCAGGGAGGAAAATGGGCCATCTGCTCGTTTTTTAGGATTTATTCTAAAGCACGGCACAAGCATTCACATAAATATTCTACTCCTCTCGGCTAGACACTGATATATGGACAAACATTCAGGCAGCTTTGAAATAAAGTAAGGAAGAAGAAAACTTAAGTCCAACAACAGCTCTTCCTGGCTGGTTGCACACATGGCTTCTCTATATTACCAAGCTAACTCCACACTGTGTTCATAATGAATGCATTACAACCTTAATGTAGTGTAGACTCTTTGTCACAATATGCATCACTGCATTATGCTGAGAGGTGTTCCTAATATTCTGTACCCCTCGTGTATGTAAAATGAAACACAACTGAAAATCACATTTAATTCAACAACACTGCTGTTGTTGAGGTCTCAAAAATTATCTTATGCCGGGTACACACTACACAAGAATCAAGCCGACTTTGGGAACGTTTCCCCTTTCCAACAATCTGCAGCAAAGCCCCAATTGTAATGGTTCTAAAGATTATCTTTCCAGATATTCCTGTGGTGTGAGGTATGTTAATAGTGTCGGCTCAGAAGTCCATTCTGTCCGCACCGATTACAAATCGTAAATATTGAACATGTTTACACAGTCAAGTAGGAAAAAACGATAGCCAATTGAGAACCAAGCTGACTGGCGGTCGTGGCTATTGCAAAACGCAAAGCGTAAAGTAGTAGTAAGAAATGGAGGACAAAGTATTAATCTGTGGCAACAACGCAAGTGTTTATTTAACATGTCTCCATGACTTTATCCATCCATCCTTCGTGAATTTCCAGTACAAAGTAGTGCAAAAACTAACTAACTAACAACGTTTGATCGTGAGAGATTTTTCCACTGAAAAAAGTAGTCTCTTGTTGTTCATGAATGGAATATGTTAGTGTGTGCTGTGCTGTTTTGGCCAAATCGATGCTAACCAGGCACTATAAGAATAAAACTGTTAAATGTATCATAACATGTCGATAAGTGTGCCGTCTCTCACATTTTCAAAATCTGTTAAGATTTGAAAAAATCTTTTAACGTGGACCAGCCTTTAGAGTTCTATGACCAGTACACTAAAAACTAGATCTTAAATGAACAGTGATTGGTTTCAGTGCTGGAAAGCAGCATTCTCACTGTTCAGTTCATCACTGGCCTGCAGATGCTTTTCCTGCTGGGTTTGGCAAGGAATCCTCGCCAAATCGTAATTAACAAAGCTAGAATTACTGCCTCGCGGTTACATGCTTCTGCCAACCAGTCAAGTTGCAGTTTACATCCATGTCTGTCCAAAATGTCATCCCTTCATCCTGTTAGACATTTGTGTAAAATTCTTGAGGTATGGCCAAAAACATGTTTTGTGAGGTCACAGTGATCTTGACCTTTGACCACCAAAATCGAATCAGTTCATCCTTGAGTCCAAGTGGACGTTTGCGCCACATTTGAAAATAATTGAAAATGAATGAATATTCATATATCTCACTTCATTAGGGACGAGACTCAAAAAAACCTAAAAACCTTTAAAATGCAAATGATTTATAGGCACTGACTTCGTACATACTATACAATTTAGCAAAAGATTAAAGATGAAACTAAGATAGTATGATATTAAACCGCATGCAGCGTCCATGCACCCATCTTACAACAACAAGAGCAACTAAAATATGCACATAAAATTAAAACATCTTGATTAAGGCCATGATATCGTTGCTCATGTGAATTCTTGCTTGGAAACACTTTGTAATGGAATAAGCACACAGATGGGCGGCCCAGATGCTCAGTGGTTAGCACTGCAGGCTAGTGTGGAATGTCCATATCCCTACCTTATTTAAGTGGGTTGACTCCAGGTGCTTCGTCTATCCCCCACAGTCTATACCCATATAATACTGTGGGTTAGGCTGATTGGAGACTCTAAATTGGCTGTCATAATAGTTGTGAATATGTGAGAGAAAAACAGACATAAATTGGCCAAAACAATAAACTAAGTGCTGACGAACCATACGACCTTGTATATAGAAACACACAATTCTCTTATTAGCTCTCTGCATTCACATTTATTTTCCTGAATTAGTAGCTTCAAAGCTGTTGCCCGCTCTGCCCCCTCTAACCTGATACTGGTGTTGAATTTTGCACACCTGTGATGGAGTATGTAAGCAAGTCGCTGCTAGAGTTGCAAACTTTTTAATGCACAGTTCTTGCTGCAGTGACTGCTTTCAGTGACTTTGATTCTGTTTCCTCAAAACTCTCTTTTCATCTAATTTTAGCCAAATATGCAATTACAAGAATTGAACTTTGAATGCTGGCAAGAGAAAGTGAGTGAGACCTGAAGCCTATAATACGAAGCGAGTTCGACATACCCAGGGTATCCTCTCGTTATCGTTAAGAAGTTAAACACATAATCAGACCAAAAGTAACACAGTTGAAGCTGCCAAATGCAGGAAGGACAGCTGGCAAAAGAAAAAAATGCCAATGTGTGAATGCTTAAGTTAACAGGCTTATTAATGGAATTAATGGAAAAACTCAACAGTCAGATAAAATTGTTCAGATGGTGCAGTATATAGGATATAGGATATATCCACTTCATTGGGCCCTTAGGTAACTATGTGGTGTGTATGACTATTTCAGCCTTCTTTCACCTGCGTTCCAGACTCCGGTGGTGTGAAACGGACTTGGGAGCAATTAAAAAAATAAATATAAAAACATAATTCAAAACAGTAAGCATCCTCAGCATAAAGCCTTCTGTCATTTCCCGCATTTGTCGGTTTAAAATGTGTTGCTTTTAGCCTAGATTTTGATTTTAACTTCTTTATATTTGTGTAATATTATCATAAGATCCACGCACCGAGCTCTAATTGGTCATTAGGCGATGCTTTTATACAAGTTGATCTCTTGTCTGGAACATAACCTGCCCTGGAGCAGGTTAGGTATGCAGCATAAGTGACCATGGTGATGTACTCCAGTAAGAAGTGAACCGCCGTTATAGGACAGAAAACCCAGGGTTAACCCTGAAGTTACCTCGCTCACTCCTCAGAGAAGATGAGGCTTGTTTACGTGGAGGCTGAGAGCACCAGGACAAACATTTAACATCCTGTCATTGCTTATTCAATGACATGTTTTATCATCAGAATGCAAGGGCGGCAACAATGAAGGAGTGGTAACAATGGCATCTGTAGCGAGCTCACCACATGCTGCCATTTCCTGTAAGTCAGCTCATTTGTCACCTAATGTAGGGTCTTCTGGATACTGTTTGTTTTTTTATTGCCCATTAAACAATATTATTACCTTAGGTTCTGCTTGTGTCAGCTCTTCTGTAAAATACTGCTGATGACATGAGGCAGAGAGACAACTGCTAACGGATGTAAAGTAATTACTTCAGTCCACCAGGTGTTAACTGAGCTGTGTGTGTGTGTGTGTTTTTATGTGTATGTGTGTTTAGAATGTGTGTTGTGTGTGTTTATAGTTTTACTTAATCAATTGTAATTATTCATTGCAGTGACAACTGCAATAAACAAGAGAGAGGAGTTACAACGCTACGCTAGCCAATTACCAGCTAACAAACAACTAGCTTGCCATCTGAAAACAAAGGACATTAGAGAAGGCTGTGGGGTCATGTTGTTCATGTATTAAGACTAATCACGCCTTCTGCACTCTAACTTTCTATTTTACCAGAGGAGTAAGGTATAAAACTGCACTGGCCAAAATATTAATTTCAACAATTTTGGAATGTACAGGTCCTTCAAAAAAAAAAATTTAAATGGGTTTTTTGTTGTGCACTTTGTTTCTCTGCCATGTGCAGCCAGAACTGCAGCATCCACACCTCGCAGGTGCACGCAGAGTCAAAGGAAACATTTTTAAAACACTTCTAAAACTGAAAATGAAGTAAATTTGAAGGAATTTGGTAAAAAAGTAGTAAAAGTACTTTTACCCAGACATAATACCCTGAATTGTCAAGCTCAGACAGACGGACGTTGCGTCCGAAATTCCATACTAACATGCTATTTAGTACGCTGAAACAGTATGTGAGATATTTATCCCACGATGCGATGCGGTAGTGACGACAACATTCAAAACAGACGTTGACAGACAGCTCTGTAACGTCAATAACGCTTCAATTCAACTGCAAGTGTAAGATTTCACATCCACACCGGTCATCAGTGGTAGAGGGGATCAAATAGGCAGCATCATGATCACTTACACATCCACACTAGAGGGGATTATGTAAATTACACAAGGTAATACTTGTGTCTGCATGAGGATTATTTTAGGAAGGAAGTCTTCTGGGAATCATTTAAATGTATTTAAATACATTTACAAAAAATGTACTTTCAGGTTAAGCAAGGTGAAATCCACAAAACAGAAATAAGATTCATTCTTATAGATAAAAAAGTTTTCCAGATTGAATTTAATAATTGAATGAACAGATGACACACAGATCAACCTAGAAATAGAGAATAAGGTATTCTTTCTTACTCAAAGCAATCGATTGATTATCAAAAATAGTCTGTTGACTGACTAATTCATTAGTCAACTAATTGTTGCATCAATGCTAATTTTGCTAGGCCCTATTCATGTGGTTCTTGTGGTAAAGGAAGCTTGCAGTATTCAATCCAGTATAAATTTCCAAACATTAGATGTTTGAAACTGAAGATCTCATTTAGAAAGTGACCAAGCCAAGTTCAACTGCACTAATAGCACAGACAGATGCAGACAAGACCTCTGACAGTTCATTAAGATGTCCATTCAGACTACAGCGAACCCCAGAAACCTTTCAACGACTCATGGATTAAATCTCATCAGGTACAGAATAATTTACTTTGTGACATTTTGATTAATGTCAAATTAAATGATACGCCTTACACACCTGAGGGATGTCTTGCAAAAAAAAAAGGGTCGTATCATCAACCCAATACGAGTGCTCTGACAGATCGAGTAGGAAATCAAGTATAGACTTCTTCCTGTCATGAATATTGGAAAAAACAAATATGAAATAAAAAATTAATTTCATTTTCCCACTATTTTGCTAAAACGGAACTAGGTAGTGTCTTAATAACATTCTTTGCTCATGCTGGATCTTGTGTGGATTGTGGTGTAAATTCATTTTTGGCTGCTTACATTGTCAAAACTGATAGTGACTATTGTGGTTTTAATGGAAGTAAATGAAACTCCAGAACTGTTCAAAGACTGCTTTGGTGTTACAGACGTCTAACTGGAAAAAGCTATTGCGGGATAATCAGTGTGTCTCAAAAAATCAGGCAAACATAGAGCTGGCAGTTAAGACAGATATTCTGCTGAGTCAGAGCTCTGTTTGTGTGTCTGTATTGATCGAGCACCTGCCATACAGAGCTACTCCATCCAGTGGCCTATTGGCAATACCAAAGCAAACAGATGGCAATGACTAGTACTATTCAACACTGTTGGCTCGACTAACACAAACAGAAAACCCCCCGTGTTTGTGGAGCCTGTGGATTTAATGTTGTAGCTGCACTACTGCAGTGGATATATACATTACATTAAACATGATTATTGACTGCATAGTTGGAAAAATATCATTTTCATACCACTTGCCTTGAACAGATTTTGCAATAACTAAATAGAGAGAGAACTAGGCGCGTGCATGTGATATGAGCGCACAGAACAGAATTCAGTAACAGTTGCTCACTCATCAAGTTGACTTTTGAGACTTTGGAGACGGGGATGGAATAGACAGTGGCTGATGTGTCCGCTCCTTTATTTGGTCACTTTCAACACCCACAATCTTCACCCTGATCTATGTTTCTCTTGTGATACACACTATGAATCGACCGATTATCAGCCTTGCCGATTGTCACATACGATATTTAGCATTTTTACGATTATCAGAATTGTTATTTTTTTAAACCAATAAATTCATTTAAAAATCCGCTACTTTGGCTCTGATGAAGTCTCCTCTCTCTGTCAGTGCTCTCCACTGTGTAGTCTGGCTGAATGTCCCGCCCACAGTGCTATCTGATTGGTTACACGTCATGAGCAACAGCCATACAACACTGAGGGCTATTGTGCATCAGACAAAGACTGTTTTGACACCAAGATTTTAATTTTTACTGCGAATGTGTATTGGTCAAAATGTCCTCCTCGATTACTAATTATTGGTATCGGTCCTGAAAAAAACACATCGGTCAATCCCTAATACACACACCACCATTCAAAAGTTTTTAATCGTGAAAATGAAATATTTAAAATGTTTTCGTTTTCTTTTATTTCTTTTTTTGGCTGACAATTATGAATGGGGGAGAGAGAGAGAGGGGACGACATGCAGCGAAGGGTAAATGTATGTATATACAGAATGCAGGTGTGTGAATCAGCTTCACTGTTCTCTGAAAATGTAAGAGCTAAACAGTGGACATACGTACATAATTCTGACAATGCTTTGTAGTCGACTCAAAAAATAAAAACATTTCAAACATTTCATTTTCATGATTGAAAACTTAGATCAGGGCGGAGATTGTGGGTGTTGAAAGTGACCGATCAAAGGAGCAGAGACATCAGCCACTGTCCATTCCATCCCCGCCTCCAAAGTCTCAAAACACAACTTGACGAGTGAGTGAGAGTTGAGCAGTTGCGACCGCGTAGGGAGGGTTGAGCGAGC
>CAKALG010042564.1:0-10082 GCA_916700815.1 Helicolenus hilgendorfi
TGCATTCATGGCTGTGGCCCCGGACAAACTTGGCTGTCGCCGTCTTCAAAGGCGTCCTCTGCCTTTCCTCAAAACCCAGAGGCCACAGGTTGGGGCAGAGAGGAGAAACATAACAGGGCGACATGGAGGGAAAGAGGAAAAGGGGAGGACGGGAGAGGGGTGTAAGTAATGAAGCAAAGGTTACGAGATCTCTGATCTGGGAAGGAAGTAGTCGAAAGCTGCTTCTGAGGGGGTTGAAGCTGTAAACGAACAGCTGATTAGATCAAGCTTTATATCCAATAATGTCAAAATTCACCAAAAAGTATTTGATTTGATGATTTATTTACAGTAAACACAGAAATGGAGGGAGATGATTAAAGCTTTGCACCACCAGCAACATCCCCCCCATACGACCCCTGAACCCTGAACTCTGACCCTGTGCATTGTGGGTAGTCAAATCACAGTTTGCCCTCCGCAAGAGCCCAAAATTCCAGTGGTCCATGTTTCACACTGGGAGACCTCCTTTGTATTGTTCAACTGCACACACACACACACACACTCACACACAGAGTCGTGCACGTCTATCTTTGTGAGGACATTCATTGACATAATGCATTCCTTAGCCCCTTACCCTAAAGCCTTAAGCTGGGCATACACTGTACGATTTTAGCCGGTTTCTGGCCCGAATTTTGAGCCGCATGACTCATTTTACAGTCAAATTTCTGCTTTGTTGGGCATAGTTTGCCGTGCAGCATACAGGGGGGACCGAGGACCGATTATCTCCTCCCGACCGGCCGTTGGACAGTTGGATGAATTTCTGACACGTCCGTCCACATTTCCGTCCGTCCACAGTCTCTCGCACAGTTGGAGCAGAGCCACGAGACGATTCTATTTTACTCATACAGTGTGAGCACATAAATCATGAGCTTTGGCTTTACATCGCAAACGATCTACTCGTATAGTAGGAGCAAGAAGTACACAACAACATTTCTAAATTCGTACATTGTATGCCCAGCTTAAGCCCTAAACATTACAACTAAATGCCTGACTCCAAACCTTACCCTGACCCGAACCTGAACCTAATTCTAACCTGAACCTTAAAACCAAGTCTGACCGACCAAAATGTCCTCACTCTGAAGGTCTAAAACTCATATTGGTCCTCACAAAGATAGCTGTACACACACACACGCACACACACACACACACACACACACACACACACACACACACACACAGAGCCCATTCAGCAGCCCTCTTCACACCTTGTCTGCCCCTTCATCCCCCTCTGGCATTGTTTATGAAAGCATGTCCACTTAGTGCTGGCCTGTCTGCCCCCTCTCGCCGTGGTGCCGATTACCCACATCCTGAGTCCACTTCATTCCCTCTTTTCTTCGTTTTCTCCCCCCTCTCTATACATCCCCTTGCACTCTCACTCCTCAGGGTATCCTCCTCTCTCCTGCACTCCATCCTCCTCCTCCTCCTTCTTTCCCCACCGTGACATATTGCTCTCTCTTTTTTTCCTGAACACACTGCACACGCTATCCTCAATCCACACTTCAGCCCTCCCTCCCCGTCCTTTATGAATGAAGCTGTGAACGTCAGATAAAAACAATAAAATCAATCAAGCCTCTGCTCTTCCTTTTATCTTCACTTTATTCGCTTTATCCCCTGTTCCAGAGCTGTCTCTCTGATCCCGTCTCTCTTTCATGTTTTGCCTTTCTTCAGAGGAGGGAGACTTTCATGTCCCTCAGCCCCCGGGATTAGGGTGAGCTGCTCAGGGGAAAGTAATAAAGCCCCCAGCACCTACCGTCTGCTGCTGGAGCAAAGCCCAGCTCCTGCTCAGCCCTCAAGCCTGGAAAAGCTCACATTTCCTGTATACACCACCCTCACATCCAGCTTCTGTCCTGTCTCCTGCGGCAGCACCGACACATGTGGACTCTTTTAAACTCACATAATCTATGTATCGTTCACATTTTTTGCATATTATAGAGTTATTTGGATAAAATTTACTAGAGAAAGTAATGAGGGAGAAGGGTTTTTCTGGTGCAGCGTGGTCCCTCTAATCGCTAGGTTTCGTTTTCTCTGCTATACTGTTCATTTTAAAGAGGACCTATTATGTTTATTTTCAGGTTTACACTGGTATTTTGGGTTTCTACTAGAACATGTTTACATGCTTTAATGTTAAAAAAACGCTTTATTTTTCTCATAGCGGCTGTACTGCAGCACCTCTTTTCAACCTCCGTCTGAAACGCTCTGTTTGACCTCCTGAAAAGCCCAGTCTGCTCTGATTGATCAGCTGGCCCACTCTGTTGTGACTGGTCAACCGAACCAAGCACTTTGGACTCAGCTACAGATCCGCTCTAACTAGCTTTGTTTGAGGGCGTGCCAAACTAGCCGCCAGGCAGGTATTATGCAAATATGTTACTTGGTGACATCACTATGTTATGAAAGAAAAGGCGGGACTTCATGCAAGGTGTTTCAGGCAGTTCAGGAGCAGTGTTTCTGTGGGGGAGAGAAACTCCCTTTTGGCGTGAACCTCGGGCTTTTGCAGAGCTTTTACATGCATAACCAAATATATGGCTGGGTTTGTGTACAGTCAGTCTGTGAATTTGTGGCAAAAGTGTTATACAAATAGTCAGCGATCATGTCTATAATGTTAAATCTAGCAGTACATGTCTACCAGGTCCAACGAGGACACTAGGGGACGCGCCGCTCCACTCAACTGGTCGTTCAAGCGGTGACGTACACCATCATTGAATGCATCTGATTGGTCCCTGGTTTTCTGCTAGCCGTTTCAAACAGGAAACATGGCGGACTGCTCATAAACTTTCTGTTATAACGTCTAAACAATCCACCAAAATGTACTTTTATAAGTGAGAAATAGTCTATGATTTTAGAACTAGATCACCTAGTTTTACAGGTTGGTCCAAGTTTCGTGAGCCGGATGGCAGACCAATCCCGAAACTCAGTCAGTCACTCAGTGACAGACATAGACAACTATAAAACACACTAAAGGAAAAGGGAAAAATCACCTAAGCATAATAAGTCCTCTTTAATATTGCTCATTTACTTAATTCTTACTTCACTTTGTGCCCGTTAGACACTGTCTGTCTTTAGCGCTGCATGACGTCTGGTAATTCATCCTAAAATACCAGCCTTTAGACACAACGCAAACAAATTATGGGACTCAACAATTCAGTGAACAATTTCATAAGCAGAAATATATTTATTGTTGAAAACATAAATATATAAATTATGATTATTGCTGTCTTTATCCAAATGGAAGCCCAAGAGAAACAAGTAATAAAGGCTTGGTGATAGCAGGTAATGGCATTTCCTTTAATCAGATAGCTCTAAGCGTGGTCCCTGGCTTACTGAGAACACTATCTTAACATTGAATGTGTGAACAGTGATGAAACATCAGCCTTATAAATATAGCACCAGTCAACCGATGGTTAGTTAATTCACAGGTGGGCTGTGTGTGTGATCTGCCATCAAACTTCTCTTACTTGACTTTCACTTCACAGCGAACGGTGACTCACTCTCTCGCCTTTGACTTCCTCATTGGGTGGAAGACGGCCATTGTTTTTGTACTGCGTTGGCCTGGTTACACATTCATCACTGTTAACAGGAACCGGTAAGGAAGTAGTTGTTTGTTCCGTCGGGGGCCGCACGGGTTCAGGCCAACGCTGCGTTGCTTTCAGGGCCACCTCCATCATCATCTGTCCTAAAGGCATGTGGCATGCATGAGGTGTTAGTACCTTCACAGGGTGGAGCGATCGGAGATTTATTCGGAGTAAAGCCTAACCAAACAAGGAGTCCATTCATGCACTTGTCGATTTGTTTTCATTCACTCTTTAAGGTGGACTTTGCTCGTTGCAGGCACACAACGTGTGTGCTTGTGAAGCGGAAAGCGGGCGGGCATCTTCCTTATCAATGTCAAGAGTGATATGGGTGGAAAAATAGCCTCATGTAGGAGAGAAATTAGAAACCCTGTCTATACCGCCTCACTAGAGTTGTGTGATTGGCATGAACACACTTTAATGTGCATGTTTGTGTTACATAAAGGACTGGGCAGTGCTTATCATGGCTGACGTTGCCATGTTTGAGCCTCTCCATCCCCGCACCTCCTGCCCACATTATTTTTTTGCATCTTCTCCAACGGATTAAATACCGGCATTCAACCACAAAACAAAAAGAAATAAACATAATTCCTGCTCGGATATAAGTAAGCTTAATATATTTCATAACAAAAATAAAGCATCTTCCTGTACTGACTCTCACATCTCCTCCTTGCACACATATATCCACACCATATACAAGACTTGACATCATTCAGATATACTGTAATATAATAAGAAACATGGATGACAACAATAACATCGACTAAAAAAAAAAAAAAAAAATGAGATTGTGATGCTGATGGTTACAGAGAACCAGACCACACTTGCATGTTTCCAAAATCATTGTTTTTTTTTTGTTCTTTGTTTTGTACTGGAAGAGACTGGAAACAAACGTCCACACATATAAATAGTTTGTAAGTAGCGGCGCATCTTGCTTTTCAGATTTAACAGTACATAGCGAGTGGGCAAAGTCACGGACCACCACGGGGTCTCGGAGAAGATTTCCTCAGAGCAAATATCCAAACACTCAAAATGTTTGATACTCCATAGAGTCTTTTGAAGAAGAGAAAAACACCTCCATTTGTCTCTCTCTTTCCATTGTTTTTCTCTCTTTCTTTCTTCCTGTGTATGTCTTTGAAACAGGGCACGGCGCTTTTATGTCGCCCAGCTGGAGGTCATCCACCGCTGTTTTGGAGTCTGAGCACCACATTTCCACGAAAATCTCGATCCAACCGTTTCTGTTTTGCGTCTTATTCAAACAAAGTCTCGAAATGTTCAACACAAATCCCTTTCATCATCTCCCTTCGGCCTCTCTCTCCGCCGTGCCCGAGCTACAGCGTCTTTCTTTTCTCAATCAGCGGCAGTTGTCTGGGTAGGTGGCGTACCAACACAGGAAGTCATCATCACTGTTTTTTTGTTTTTTTTAAAAAAACACCTTTGGCATCTTATTTATTTTTGTCTGTTGTCCATTTTCTCGTCTTAATGGAAAAGTTTGTCTTTTTAAAAACGAAGGTTGCATGGCAGTGGGGAAGAGGACAGAGCAGGTCTCCTGTTGGTGGCGTCCTCTATTTAGGTCCCTCCCACGCTGAAGTCCCTTGTTCTGATTGGTCTCACCTCACGTCCACTGTGGGAGAGAGAGAGAGAAGAGATTAGTATCACCTTTTTATAAACACAACACGTGGGTTTCATCTAGGGCTGTCAAAGTTAACGCGATAATGACGCATTAACAAAATTCGATCTTTCGGAGGTTGTAGCAAAAGTTGGTGCCAACCATGTCATACTAGCTTGTCGCGAAGGAGGTTAAATAACGCTCCAAACTTACGCTAAATTTTGACGAGGGAAAACTGGCATAGCCATTTTCAAAGGGGTCCTTGACCTCTTACCTCCAGATATGTGGGCTGCATTTTGCCATGTTATGATTTGAGCATATTTGTTATGCTAAATGCAGTACCCATGAGGGTTTATGGACAATATTTGTAATTGTTTTGTGTTGTTAATTGATTTCCAATAATAAATATAAACATACATTTCCATAAAGCAGCATATTTGTCCACTCTCATGTTGATAAGAGTATTAAATACTTGGCAAATCTCCCTTTAAGGTACATGTTGAACAGATAAAAAAATGTGCGATTAATTTGTAAATAAATATTTGAATCGATTGACAGCCCTAGGTTCATCACAACAAGAAAAAATATAAAAAATATATATTTTGCATTTTGTGCACAATTGCATAATTTCTTCATGCATTTCAAACAAGCTGACACAACACACACACATGACCCACAATGTTCTGAATCACGTTTCTCCAGATTTCAAAAGACAGTGAGCAGACCAGACGTCATTACGTACGTTCACTCAAAATATATGTGTCATTTTGTGTGCATTACAAAGATAAATACCCCCTCTCTTTTGGTTAGAGATGAGAGAGAATAAATACTGGTGATGACAAGATGAGAAGGTGATGGAGAAGAGAAAAGGGTGGCTTTTAAGCAGTGAAACAAACAGTGACTGTACAACACAACAACACAAAGCATGACACAAAGCAGACGTGTGCGGTGGGCATGCTCAGCAGGCCACAAAATCAGCATGCAGCAATCGGGCACAGAGCGTGGTGCTCCTTAGCCCTCCCTCTCCTCACACTGATTGGCTGTGATGTGATTGGTGATGGTGATTGGCGAGAACTCCCCCTTTGTGCTCTGATTGGACCATTGCAGTGCCAAAAGGTGGGAGGTGGGAGGTGAGAGGACGCCGCGGTGCTAAAGTCCTACCTGTTCCCTTCACAGCTCTCCAGTGGACTTTGGGTAATGAGTGCGACTTTATTATGTCGCCAATAAATCCTTGCTGGGCCTTAGCTTTTTAGGTTTCCTTTTTTTACCTTTAGCCCTACGGTGGCCTGAAAACACAAAGTCAGGGAAGGGTTGGATAGGAAGGAGGGTTAAAAAGCGAGAAGCAGGGGTTTATGATACAAAGAGAGCGAGAGAGAGAGAGAGAGAGAGAGAGAGACAACGGCCCTGGGACAGAAGCAGAGAGCGTGAAGATATGACACACTATAAATACTTCAGATGCCTTATCAGCGCACTTATCTTCTCCCATGGGAGAGAAAGGCTTCAGATCAAGGCACTGGCGGAGTTACCTGCTGTCATGCCAAGCAGCCTTTGGACGCCCTCCCTTAACACACATACACTTTCACACACATCCTCGTCTACCGAGGCACAAACACACAAGCGTTACAGTTTTGCAATAAGCAGGCTACCTCGCAGGTGTGTCTGTCTGTTTGGAGGCAATCACAGGGAAAGGTCATGAAGTGCAAAGAGCCAGACAGACAGACCGAGAGAGACAGAGAGAGAGAGAGAGAGAGAGAGACCATGAGACAGACATGAGGAGAAGCGCGGTGGTGACGTAGGGATGAGGGTGGACCATCAAACTCAACCTCGGCGTGATTTTTCTGCAAAAAGGCAATGGGCTCGTTTAAGATGAGCCGGGCTAGCGCAGAATTGATCGCCGCGCAATGCATGCCGACTGCAAGACCCAGGGCATGATGGGAAACACGTGTTGTAGATGGTCCGAACTTTCTGTGTAATTGTAATATTTAACGCCCGTTTATCAATTATACAATGCCAGTTACACGCACATTTCCACATATATCTACAAACAAATATGAAGAAATCCCAATGTGGTTTGCAAACTACAAGCAGCCTACAGATCCGATCTAACAGGATGTCACTTTTCCTGTGACTTCCTGTAAATTCTTTGCTGGAAACAGCTGGAAACTGTCCGACTTGATCGCAGCTTTTTGCTCTGCTGCTGCCGCCTGATCTCGTCTACTTTCCAGGTGAGGCGCAGTTCATCTTGAACGTGCCTAACGTTGGGACACTGTTTGTGATTATGCAACAATTGTTGTGTAATAACTTCTTGTTTACCTGTTTCTGCATCTGAGTGCTCCACCACATGATGCTGTGACGTGCACACGCACTCCAGGTGGTCTTCTAACCGCACAAAGACCTCTTTCAGCTTGGGTCTCCTCCTCACGTACTCCACCTTTGCTACCTGAAGAGAGAGAGAGAGAAAAGGTTAGCCATCATTATTCTTGTGTGTCGTCAATGAATGCACGCGCTCTTTGCCCGACCCGCTAACGTCGAGAAGGCGTAGCGCCGTGACTGATGACTCTTTCACAAACCGATTCATAAAAACAAGTTCGCTTCGACCTCGCCGCGTTTGAAGTGTGACGGCAGCATTCCTCAGAGGCTGATGCATTGGGATCCGCTCGCTGTGTACGCTGTACGGGCTGTTGATCAGGTGTGTAAATACTGAATTGAGTGTATGACCCTGTCCAAGCAAGCTCAAACAATGGGAGAGGAGAGATGGAGGGTACGCGGTGTACGCCCTAAGGCCCAGGGAAAGTTTACACTGGCAGGAGAAGAGAGGCTGAGAGATCCCCCCCTCCCTTCCAGGCCTGGAGCATCCACATCCAGACAGACACACACCTAAACTCCCTCGCCTTGTTCCGACACGTAGGCTGGTTTTAAACCACATTAATTCTTCTTCATGGGTTAGGGGAAAGTGTTGCTTAACATGTGCATGCAAGAAATACAGCTGGTCTAATCCAAGCAGAAGACAGCAGCATTTCCAATCTAACAAACAAGAGCAATGCAGGAATTCCTCTCCTTCGGTCCGGCTAACACCCGCTCGGTTTAACACAACAGGGCTGACCTCCACTTCCCACCCAACAGCTCGTAATGAAAAAAGGGCCAATCCCCGGAGGGTTATGAATAGGTTATGTTGATTAAAGCTTAGATGAAAGCTGAATAGGGAAGGTTGCGTGGAGGTTATGATGATCTTGTTGTGTAACTCAGGGGAGGTGGCTACATGCTTTTTTCCCTCTCTGATGTGAGTGCCAAGGGCAGGTAACCTTCCCATCCACCACCGAGGACCCCGGGGGCCACATGGAAACAATATCCCCTGCTTCGCCCCATCTTCCTGGTCGGCGCACGAGAGAGGATATTGGCCGACAATCTCCCCAGCGCTCTCCGGTGTTGCTCATAACACCGGTCGCCATGAGGCTCGCACAAACTGATGAGAGGCTTTCTTCTTCCCTCTATCCATGCTACGATGGCACACCGCCAAGGCATGGCTGAATTAGTCACACAGACAAACGAACATACCAATCCCCGTCTGATAAAACAAAAAGTATGATGTTGACATTCGCACAGCCGGAGCTGCCTCATGTCAGTGCCGTTAACAATGGCTCGGAGGGTTCATCTGGGGAGGCTAGAAACTGAAATCGAGGGGTTTCGCCAGCCGCTCCTTTGAAACAGTTTCTTTCCACGGAGGGAAGAGAAAGAAGAGAGGGAGTGAGGAGAGGGTGAGCAAGCAGAGGAGGTATGCAGTGAGCAAACAGAGGACAATGGTGTCTGGGTTGCTGTTATCGGGACGGAGAGAGAGAGAGAGAGAGAGAGAGGGTGAAAGGGCCAGAGCGGGAAGGTGGACCATCACTCTCATTAGGGAACGGTGTGTGTGTGTGCAAACAGAGGGGGTTATTTAAGGAAGGGGGGGAGGAGGGACTGACCATGATCATGACTAGCATTAGATGACATTCATGTGTTACCTATTAACATTTAGTTTCTGGGTCACTCACCGGGGAGCTTTATTACACTAAAGCTGACAGGACAGATAGAGAAGTTATCCAAGGTTTACTGTTATCTACCGTAAAAAAGTGCCGACAGTAACAACGAATTTCCCAGAAAAACCGCTGCCGCTGCTGCTAATATTTAATGAAACGATCCGACTGAGGGATGTGCAGCTGTCTCTGCGGACGGCTCGGTTACGGGAATCATTCAGGAGCAGCCAGCGGGAAGCCAAAAGAGTCAGCAATGTCTGACACTTACTACTGAGACTGATCTTAATGACTAACACACACACACACACACACACACACACAAACTTCTTCCTCTTCTTCTGGCCAAGCAAACAGCTATTGACAGACAGATAAAGCGATGGGCCCCCTTGATGAGAGGCCCAGCGGTACGCTTGTCTCCTTGCCCCCTCACTCAGCAGGGTTAAAAACACTCCCTGCAGGGCACACACACACACAAAAGCACACACTTTCATATTTGTCTGTATAACTGTGCTATAATACTGCTCTGCCCACTTCGTCAACACTCTCTCTTTCCGTTTTGTTTCTTGGGAAATCGTTGACACGTCTACAATTTTTCCATCCATATTTAATTCCTCCATGTGTAGCCACACAAAGGACACCGGCTTCCTATCCGACGCAGAGTCAATGACTTCCCACATAAAACACACACATTAGAAAGAGGACCCCCATGCTACGACGAGGGGGCCCCCTGTGCTCTCTTTGTATAAATCAAAACCGATCTAAACTCCCTAGAAATCCGGGGCCCTGAGAAAAAGAGTCCCCGGAGCGTCTGTGGAATGATATCCGATCCAGAGGGGAGGGGGGGCTCTCCGGGAAGTTCAC
>CAKALG010042565.1:0-14382 GCA_916700815.1 Helicolenus hilgendorfi
CCCAGGGCCCGTCTAAAGAGATGACTGCTCACATCTTGCGCTGAACTACAACGTGGCCTCCAAAACCACAAAGGAGCAAAAGGGAGGCAGGAGGCAGCGCCAGAGTATGTGGAGGTTCCCAAAGCCGCAGAGGGTGAGATATGAAGTGAAGGCTGGTCTCAGATGAGGCCGCGAAATGAACTACAGCTTTATTTCACAACAGGTGGTGAAGAGGAAAATATAGAATTACGAAAGGATATTTGAGAGGCGGAGTAGAAGTATAATTACAGTTGTACGACAATAATGAAATTGGTGCCTTTTTTTCTCAGACTACAGCTATAACTAAGCTGTTTGCAAGCACTCCTTTTCCCCTAAAATTACAACTTTCGAGCAATCTCGTGTATTGTTGAAATATGTCAATCATCCTCAAAACCGCAGGCTTCAGGCATCCATCATCTCCTTCCCCCGTCACACACTACAATCAGAGCTCTCGTGTTATTCCGCGCTGCTCCCGTGTCATTGTCTGGAAAGTTATCAAAGCTGAAAGTAAGCCAAGAGTGCAATGAACAAGAGTGCTCCACAGATATGAAGAATATATAGAAAGTCCAAAAGCAATGCCAAAGTCTCTATTTATTGATTGTTTAAAGGAAGAGTTTGACATTTTTGGGAAATACGCTTATTCGCTTTCCTGCTGAGAGTTAGATGAGAAAATCGATATCACACATGTCTGTCCGTAAAATATAAGCCAGGAGATGCCAATCATTTCTTGGCAAGGTGCAGTGACTTCCTGGAGCCTTGTCGTCGTTGTGAGGTTGCCATACAACCAGCAGAAACTCCTGGTTCCAGCCAAAAAACAGTCTGACACATATCCTCCCGTAAAATCACAACTTTAGGTTTTTACACTTGGTAGTTTTGTATAGAATAAACAAACAAACATGTTAATTAGTGAGATATAGAGGTGTTAGTAAGTGGATTTCTTTACTTTTGGACAAAGCCAGGCTCGCTGTTTCCCTCTTTTTCATATTTAACCGAAAGACATGAAAGTGGTGTCGTTCTTCTCGTCTAACTCTGGGCAAGAAAGCGAATAAACCCATTTCCCAAAATGTTAAAAAAGCATATCTCAAGTAAAATGACCTTCATGGTCTGGAGTTGGAAATACTTCTCTTTACAGTCAGCTGCAGGGTTCCCCATTCACCCAAGGACCCAGCATCAGTCCCCACTCATGAAAAATGTATATTTTTATAAAATGTAAAATGACAATTACATTTGGAAATCCAATTTTGGTGTGCGGTAGCTTGACATTTTTTTTTATAATTCTCTGTTACAGTGAGCATTAAATGTTAAGTTTCAAAGTTTACTTCCACTGGGGCCCTTTATCCTTTTTGCCGTTTAAGGCATTTATGCTCTGCTACTCTACATACTACATGTAGGTGTGAGGAAATCTAATTCTCCGTCATGAATGATGAATGGGCACACGGCTCCTTTTTGCATGCATAATGTACATAACGGTAAGAGAGTCAAATATAAAGTGGTTTGTATTATTTAATAGACGTGTTTGTTCAAAATAATACTTAAATACTAAGAGCAGTTAATCGGTACAAGTTGAGGAGCATCGATTTTTCTTTCAAAATTCAGATGACATGACAGTCAGTCATTCTCAATTGCATTTACTGCTGAGAGAGGGAAGTTCTTTGATATGTGGATCATCGATACAGCCTCTATAATGACCAACCGATCACAGTGCCACCAGCCACCGTTCAAAAAGAATCCTATACAGTTAATTATGCCAGTCACCTACACCTCTAAATAAAGGTTGACTTATATTACTTAAGTTTGACTCCTATCCAATGTTAAAAAAAATGTTAGTTCAGATGAAAACCCCATGGCGGATACTCAAAAAATCAATCAAACATGGGACTTAAAGTTGGATTCAACCTACCGAGAGCGATGTTCAGGAAGGTAAGGAGGTAAAAAAAGAATAAAGAAAAAGTGAAGTGCATTTAGTGACTATGGACTATGGCCTATGAAAACAGTTGAGAAATTACCCTATCTTGTCTTGGGCTTGGAGACTAATGGTTTATAACAAACAACCTGCATTACAAACTGGTTGCATTATGGGTAACGTAGGATCCAGTGGTCTAGGACATTGGCCCATAGACCAGACCGGCATCGTGTCATCGCCAAGGCCGCACCCAATTTTGGTGGAAAAGAAACACGCTGTCACATATAAAGAGAAATGGGAAAAGCTGTTGTGCAGCGAGTTAACCGAGGCTTTCACACTGAGATTGGAGGCACGTAAGATACAAGGAATATACTGTACACTGATACACAGATATTGGTGCATACCTGTTCTGCACAACATGATTGGTTGTTGACTTTATTAGTGGCCAGAGCCAAGATGGAATTTGGTACTAAAAAGACCATTATAATATTGACGATAACCACTTGATTTGTATAACTCAGACTGCTGAGCGAACAAGAGCGACCAGTAATTCTTTCAGCGTGCAAATGGGCATGTCAGTGGTGTTTTGAGATGGACTTGAAAAATACAAACCTATCCTTTAAAAGGCCAAACAACAAACACTTGACCTTGTGATGTCTACCAATGCAGTACAGACACAGTAAACTTGGGGGTGTTCTTCATACAACAGAGTTGAAGGAAAGTAGTGTTTGTGCTGCTCAAAGCTTCGGAAAATTAAATTTGAAAAACTCAACCGCAACATGTCCTTCAAAAAAACAATGCCCCGCACACTCCAAAGACCCAGCTGTTGAGAGTTTTCATAAGGAAACATTTTCTGTCTAAAAATAAAAAAATAATTGCGAAACTGTCCGCGGTTTTCAATACACACCAGACAAACACAAAACAAACCAGACAAACATGGATTTTCTCCAATATGCCCTTGAGCTAGGCATTTATCCGCAGCTTTACTTTAGCAGAGGTGCTTTCTGATCAAGAGCACAAAGTTTTCCCTTTCTTCAAAGTTCAGCGTCTTTGCCTGTGCATTCCTCTCTGCCTCATTGTCATTCTCTCGACTCAAAAAAAAAAAAGTATTGCGTCTACCACAGCGGGCTGAACGCTCTGTCCATTTAACGGCGGCAAAACAATGGAAAAGCCAAAGTGAGTCTCCACAGCTTAAAGTGATTAGATGAGTTTCTCACTAATCCCCACCTTGAGCAGGTAGGAGAAACGCTCCCAGGGCTACCAATCGATTTGATCCACACACACACACACACACACGAGCACAATAAAACCCTTTCAGCAATCACCTCATCAAAACAATTCAGGAGACCTGAGCTCATTTTAATTCCCCCTCTTTTTTTTGTTCCACACAAAATGGCAATTACGTCCAGCGTATTAACGAAGCTGCCAAACGATGGGACCATTAAGGGAGCTGACACAAACAGATCGATCGGACATACAACAGACAGGTAGAGGAATGAAGGGGGGGTGGAAGGGAATCTTTACGCGAGGCAAAAAAAGGAAGGGGTAAAAAAGACAGAGAAAATAGTGAACGAGCGTACACAAACAAAACAAGCCGTGCTTTGTCCAGGCAGCTGTGACGGTTGTATTCTAAATGGGCCATTACGGCACAAACAAGCAGTGCGCTCATTGATCGCGGGCCCTCGGGGAGTTGGAGTCACCTGAAAGGGCTTTGTGGTCCTACAGAGGCAGAGATACCTGCGTTAAGCTCCCTGGGGAGATTTCATAAAAGAAATCCTAATCGATAATTAGTGATTTTTGTACAGGACCCTGTTCTCATGTAGCCTGTTTACTGCGATGGCCAATAAGTCTGCGATGCGTGCGGCGGCGGTGGCCCACAAGACGGTCTGTGAGAGAGATTTGACAGGAGAACACAAGAGTTCTGCTAAAATGCAGTCGATACAAACTTATGAGAAGAATCTCTTTGTCTCATTAGAGTGGTGTATTAACTTTGCTCATTACTTTCACAACTTACATCTCAAAGGGAAACATATTATCCAGGGTATAGGGTGTTTGTTTGTGACAGTAAAGGTGCAATGTGTAAGATGTGGACAGAATTTCAGTTTAAAACATAAAAAAAAAATGAACTCAATAGAGTGTGAAGAGGTTGACGTTATGTCAAAGACTTCTATGGTATTGCGTTGCGGAGATATCTCCTGGAATTAACCGACTAGCCCCGGCCCGTCCTATCTTGTAATACCTCTCGTACACTTAACAGCAGTCTTACTTGTATATCTGTGAGGTTTTTGTGACACTAGATAAGACAAATAGCAGATTATGAGCATTTTTAAGGCGTTTTTCAAAGCTGCGTTATTTAGTTGTGTTGAATTGGACTCTGGTTTGTTTTCCTCCTTGGTATGGTTTGTTAGTGCAGATCTGAACGCAGCAATCATACTCTGGTGTGGACCAAAACAGCCATGCCGAGACCTGTGTTTGCTTTCTCGCTTCGGCCGGGGCACAAACCAGCGACCTTGATTGTTTTTTCTGCACAATCAAGGTCATTTTGGTTCAAAATACTAAGTAAGAATTTTCCTTGTTCTGTTGATATTTCCTCCTTTGTTGCCCACTTGAGATTCTTTTTTTTAACTTTAAACTACAAAATAGTTTTATATTTGCACATTTTACCGAAAAACAGGAAAAAATAAAAGTCGAGTTATGTCAAAGCCTTGAGAAACATTCTGGTTTTGATTTAATCCTCCAACTCTCCAGGTAAATAGACAAAAGCTGCGGTTCTTAAAACAATTTGAAAAAGGCCATTCAGATAGGACTATGTGAATATTCTCAGTACCCTGAACTGTTATCGCATTATGAGACACTTAATACCTTACATGTATAAGAGCAGATTAACCAAAATGCTTGCCCTCGCCTTTTAGCTGTGATTTATGGATGCTTTATGAGATATGATTATTAAGATTAGAATGCAGTGTAGCAAGAGGCTTAGTGTATGTGAAGGGCATTTTCTCCTAAACTATGTGGTTGAAATGAGAGGATAATGCCGGGAGATTTGTTGAAGGAAGGGATATGAATGAAGCGTTGGCACCCTGCTGCTTCCTCCAGTCAGATTTTAAACACATGTGGAGGAGTACGTCACTGTCAACCTGTTGAACGCATCATTCTGAAGGGTTTGCACTCGAGGAGACATTTCCTTCACTTAACATTCATCTTTTAGATGATGAAAAAGCTATATGTGTTCAGGTAAGATCAAACAGAAAGGGTGCACATTTATTTCTCTCACACACACAGAGAAAAAAAATCATAGATCACACACACACATTTTAGCATGAATAGTTGTGGGAGAAGTTGGGACGTACCAGAAGTTCTTGAAGGGTGTGTTGACTTCAAAGCCTCTACGGTCCACGTCTCTAATGTTGGCAGCAGTCAGTTCCACTTCAGCAATAGCCAGGCCCGCTTTATAGTCCTGGAAAAACACAAACAAGAGAGATGGAGATCCGTTGTTGATTAAAAATAATCAATTGTGAGGTTGTTGCAGTAGAGCTACTTCAAATAATCAACATCAATGGGCTTTTTTTTTCATTACAAAAGCACTTAAAGAAACAGTATCGTGGAAAATACGCTTATTCTGCTTGTTTTTTTGCATAGATTTAGAAGAGAAGATCAATACCGCTCTCGTGTCTGTATCATAGACTGTATATAAAGATGGACGTCGGCGTCTCCACTTCCCACTGCACAAAAGTGAAGCCAAAATATCCCGGTTGCAGGAGATACCATCTTGAGATTTTTACGTCATTTAGAACCAGAGTCTGCGCAGTAGTGAGTTTATGACCTATACTGCAGCCAGCCACCGGGGGGCGGGCGATCGAGATGTTTTGGCTTCACTTTTTGGGAGCTATCATGTCATCCATCTTTATATACAGTCTATGGTCTCTACGGTAAACAGGTTGGTTGCGCTTGGGACTGTTGCTTGGCAGCAAATTGGTGTTTTTACACGTGGTTTTTGGTCAGACATGTACGTTTCTGAGCTTTATAGGTTCTTGTTGGTGAATTTTGCTATCTTGGACCTAGCCAAAGTAGCTGTTTACCCCTGTTTCCAGTCTTTATGCTAAGCTAAGCTAACCAGCTGCTGGCTCCAAGTACAATATTTCCCATACAGACATAAAAGTGATATCCATGTTCTCTTCTAACTCTCAGAATAAGCGTTTTTCCAAAGAAATGTCAAGCTATTCTGCCCTGTAAAAAAGGTGCCAGTTAAGGTTAGTTTACTCCTCCCAGTGGAGGTATTCCAGGCAACTGGAAGGAGACCCCGGGGCAGACCCAGAACTGGGATTATGTATTCGAACTGGCCTGGGAACACCTTGAGAACCCCCAGGAGGAGCTCGAGGAAATAGATAGAGGAGAACACCTCTCCTGCTATCACCCTAAAAATGGAAGATGGATGGGCAGCTAAGAAAGCATTTTTCTTTGTCTTAAGTCACTTTTCCCATTTTTAAGAGTTAGAAAGTGTGTATGAAAAATGTTAAAATAAATCAAGAAACTATTCAAAACTCTCCAATAAGAGAAGGTGTCCCTAAAGGGCCTAGCAAAGTCCTTCACTTGACATCACCGAGTGGCTGTTTTGGGCCAAATTACCCTGCCTAATAAAAGGTTGGATCAACAGGTCGCCTCATTAAAGTCTCAACTTGTTTCTCACATGGGGCTTGAATGTCATTTGGTCTAATAAAAACAAGCAAACACTAAAGAAGACCCACACTCACAGCAGAGACATCCTCAGTCAGAGTGCCCCATTTCCTGCTTCACTGCTGTTTTTTTTTTTTTTTAGGGAAATGTCATCGGTTATAGAGATATACGTGCGAGAGAAAATAGTTTGCGACAGGCCAATAACAGTCAACCCAGCAGTCATCGGCTTTTTCGCCTTCGCGCCAATGACGCACAAGCCAAGTCTGAGTGTGACGTGTGTGTGTGTGTGTGTGTGTTAAAGAGAGACAGAAAGAGAAGCTAGTGTACCTGTGTGAAACAGCAAATCTCTGAGAAAGGCAATAGGTGCCTCTGGGGAATCCAAAGCAACCCAAGCTTTCAGCCTCAATGTTTTCTGAGGCCCATTTCAGAAATAGGGGTTAGATGCAGAGGCACAGCTTTTATAAGCTCCACTGTAACTCCGCATCACAACCGCACCCCGCCCTTCTCCGCTTCACCCTCAACACTCACAGCAGTTTAGAGCATTTTTTTCTATAGCCTAGAGCTCTGAGCTGAGACGGAAAAACAGACAGGAAGACAGAAGAAGTGCACCTACACCCACACATGTAAAGGCACAACATCAAAAATACACACAGGCGTCCAACATTACAATACAGAGAAAATACACAGACGGGAGCCAAAAACGTGAGTCAAAAGACGAGGGAGAGAAAGACAGCGAGAACACAAAGGAATAGGAAGGAGGGAGAAAGTATAAGTGAAAGAAGGTCTTGGTAATCCTCAGTGAGAGTGGGTGAGACGAGCGAGGGGGTCAGCTGAGCAGTTGACAGAGAGAGAGAGAGAGAGAGCGAGTGTGCGTGTGGAAACAGCCAGAACAAAAACAGGGAGCTGCGCCAATACTCCTCAACAGCGAATTACAAAAATACCGCCTTAGCGAGGAGCGCTAAATGCCGCCGTGCCGTGCCAGCTATAAAAGCATGTGTGTTTGCTGCGCTAACTGTTCTTCACCAACAAAACAATTTACACTAATTACACCAAACAAAGAGAGGAAAATGAATGACACCATCTTTGTTGATTAGGCGCTTTTTGGGAATACATGGCCTCGCAGAGGAAAGATGTAGGTGTGTGTGTGTGTGTGTTTATGCATGTGGGGGAGAACGGCATGTCTCTTGCAGAATTCTTCAACTAAACAGAAACCATTAACTGTATATAAGAAGAGGTTTTTTTGCTGTGACCATCTTGGTTTTTGTGCGTCGCCATCGCCATCTTAACTTTGGTCTTCACCATCATGGCTTTTGGTTGTCATCATCTTGGTTTATGACCATCGCCATCTTGATTTTTGGCTGTCGCCATCTTGGCTTCTGGCCGTTACCATCTTGGATTTTGGCCTACACCATCATGGCTTTTGGTTGTCATCGTCTTGGTTTATGGACGTCGCCATCTTAGCTTTTGGCCATCACCATCTTCGATTTTGGTCGTTGCCATCTTGGCCTTTGGTCGTGGCCATCTTGGTTTTTTGCAACCAGAAGTGACACGAGAGGGCGGAGCTAAGTACAACTGAACGTTGAATAAGACCATTTCAGGCGACCAAAAAGGTTATATCTAACATTCATGAACTGAAAACACACTGTGAAAGGGTTAAAGCCTGGGTTAAACCTGGGTTAAACCTGTCAATCGCAAGGTAGCCCCGCCCTAAGGCATACCCTGCTGTATGGTCTATCTGACTCTGAATGGGACCATAATTTACTAAATGAACATCATGCTGTATTGAAGAAGACTTAAAACTAGCGATTGAGACCATAAACTCATGTTTACAATGTTTACTGAGATAATAAATCAAGTGAGAAGTAGAGTCATTTTCTCATAGACTTCTATACAATCAGACTTCTTTTTGCAACCAGAGGAGTCGCCCCCTGCTGGCTATTAGAAAGAATGCAAGTTTAAGGCACTTTCACATTTGGCTTCACTTTTCAGAGCCGGAGTTTGCCCACTGGTGCAGACAAACTTCCCAGTGTAGCCAAATTTTGCAGATTGCCACACAAGGAGGAAGTTAATTGAATATTTATGTGCTGCAGGAATCCCAACCTGATCTTTCAGTATTGTGTGGGTTATTCAATTCAATTGGGGCTAATGTTGTCAAAATCTCCATTTGGCCATCATTAGCCCCAATTACTACTACTTCAAACCCATTTAGAGGACTGTGGTGGAAAAACTCAAGCAATTATTCTCCTTTCCTAACACTTCTGCACAATGATATTGAGGCAGAGCGAGTGGAATGGAAACAGAGCGAGAGGCTATGAAGCATTATGAGTAATTAAGGCACTGTGAGATCAGAAGATGGTTGACATACTGTAAGAGATAAACAGAGAGAAAGATGAAGAAAAGGAACAAGAGAGCGTGAGCGAGACAAGTGAATTCACTTTATGGCCAGGTCCTAATTGAGCTAAAAAGTTTTGATGTGGGGGCTTTCAGAAGCAGCAGCCTCCTCTATCCTATCAATTATAACCACGTACAGTCATTGCTCTTTTAAATTCAGTATGTTCCGAGGTTTGAGGACGCATGACGCATTAATGAGAGTTGACGGAGATTCAAAGCGCATTCTCGCCAACCATTCAGTTCCGCCAATGATGTCAATGCATCGCACGGATGTGATTTAAACACAGACGGAATAAAGGTTCCCATGTTATTACTGTATAATTGTTCTGTTTCACACTGGAAGGATGTATGGAGGAGGAACGCCGCGTATGCATGTGCATGAGAGTGCGCGGCTGTTGCCGAGAGGGCAAAGCAGTCACCTATACCTAATGACCCTCATCCCTCTCAGGCAGCCAATTAGAGCACTGGGTGTTAGCGGCCGTCCAGCCCTCGCCACTCGTTACCTACCCAATATGTGCCGCGGCCTCCTGCCCTCTCCAATTAATTCACCAAGGATGGAGGGAAGGAAGGATGGGGAGAGGAAGGGAAGGCATTAGAGGTAAAAATAACTCACCCAATTACAACAGCCAAGAGGTAGGTGGCAAATAATGGCGCTTATGGGGGGAAGAAGGGGGAAAGGCCCTAAGGCGAATGTTGGCACGCATGCGTGGTTTTGTACACTTTTTGTCCGCGTATCATAACACATACCGTAAAGCATTTCAAGGAACGAAAGAATTCATCGACTCAGAGAGAACGCAAATCAAGTCAAATCATGAAAACACACCAAATTCCCGCTAGGTAAGAGAGAAAGAGCATTTCTCTCACACCTAAAATGAATAACCTTAACCTTGGTAAGTGCTGAGCAAAGGCTCACTCCGAATATTCCGGTCATGCATCCAATTATAATTTCTTTCACAGTTTTTCAACCTCTCATTGTGCGAATCAGCCACTCCACATTGCCGAGCTGCTTCTAAAAGAAGCCAGACAAGTAGAGGCGGCCTCGACTTCTATCTCCAATTCCATGTCCACTCAACCGCTTCAGATGCTCTAAAAGCATGCAGGCCAAGACCGTCTCGCGGAGGGTTAGGTGAATTTAAAAGAGCACATACTCAATGGAGACAAAAGACGTTATTATTTCAAACATCAGACAGTGAGACAGGAGTCAAGGAAAGGGAAGAGCTGTGGACAATGATAAAGCAAAAAAAGAAAAAAAGAGTGGAAGAGGGCAACTAATTTGGTTGAATATGTGGAGAAAAAAAGCGAGAAACAGAAAGAGGCAAGTGATGAATGCAGTTATAGTGTACCTGAACAATATATATATTAAATAATTCTGGAAGTGATGCATTGAAGTGAGGAGAGGAGAGTTGCATTTTACAGTGAAATCAGTGTAGTAAAAGTCAGCGAGTTGGTCTGTTGGTCTATTGGTCACATAGTATTTCAAAAAGCTTTGTTGTGCATGTTGAACACGGCAGTGAAGAAGTTTGACTGCTGCTTCAATGGGCGTTTAGACACCAGTAGATTTGGCAAAATAAAAAAGGTCTTGAGGTTGACTTTGGAAAAATAAAAAAGGTCTTGAGGTTGACTTTCGTAACCTCAAGACCTTTGTTATTTTGCCAAATATACTGGTTTCAACTCAGCAGTAGATTTGGCAAAATAAAAATGGTCAATTCAGAAATGAGTCAATTCAGCACAAACTTGGCTGGATTTTATGGTATGAATCACACGCTTGTTCGGATAAAACATTGTGGCCATGCTAGCAAGGTGGTTCTAGGGGCGGCAGAGTCAGTCAGTCTATCGTAAAAACTTTTGGATGGCTTGCCATGAAATTTTGTACAGACCTTGATGAACCAGAGGATCAATCCTACGGTCTTTAGTGATTCCCTGATGTTTCTTCCAGCTCCACCAGCAAGCAATTCTTTCGCCAAAGCCTCACAGAGCTGCAGACTCTAATGGTGGAGATACACCAAATCCATTGACGTACATGAAGTCTACGGATTCCTATTCATTCCCTATGGAGAGCAGATGATCTGGCTGCGCATTGAATGATGGATCAGGCACGGCGAGTTGACTGACCAGTCGCCATATCTGAATTTACATAATCATGACTCAACCTCAACTTTACGCAAATGAGTTCCGTCCATCGTAAAGACTCACAAAAACTCTGATTAAACAGTCGAACTAGGCAGCGCTGATCAAATGTGAATCAATATTCTGTTACTGTAATGCCTATTTCTCAGCTCAAATGTTTTCAGAAACATATTTTGGTGTACTGTTTAGCTGTAAAATGAGAAAGTTTCAAACCAACACCGAGCACCACCCATCGGCCGAAGCAAACCGGACCGTTTTGGGCTCCATTACGTCTTTTCGTTTGTTGACCGGATTTGGTGCATCGTCAACGTTAAGCGTGATTTAAGCTTTTGACATCCGTGAGGTTCGTGCGTGTCCGCATGGCCAAAGTGACATCACACCATCAGACACAGCCCTCCCACTGGGGTTGCATGCGGCAGGTTTTCGCAGATGGGCGGAGAAAAATCTGAATCCAACGAAAATGGACAACTTTGAGAAGCTTTAAGACTGTTAGTTTGTCGCGAGGAGAATCCCGTAGAGAGTAAAAAAGATCCAAACGTTTCCTCGTCACAATTCCACGTCAGCACTTGCCCGTGCGACCGCCCTCGCGGAAAGTATAACCAAGTCTCAAGTTAACAACTAGCTAATGAATAGTGGAGTATTTAGCAGCTAAAGAGAGTTTGGAGGCCAAACTATAAAGCAAAAGCAAGAGTGATAGCACTTACATTCATAGGTGAACAGAAACACAACACCACATACAGTAGTATAGTATTTTCAAAGAGTATTTCAAATATGCTGATTATCTTTTAGTTGTATCAGGTATGCGAAAAGAAACAGAGCTCATTACAAGAGGAAGGCCTTGGTGAAATGAGACTCACTCTCGTGTCGCAAATTCTACAAAACGGCCCTGCAGTCTTGGGATGATGTTAATTGTTACAAAGAAGATCTTGAGAGGAGCAAATGAGAAAGAGATTTAATTAAAGTGGAGCTTAATTAAATCCTCAGCCTCTGTGTTATTGTATACTCGGAATACCTTTCCCACCAGAGAAGGCTTTACTGTATGTGTAACTTTTGCTAAGTAGGAACTTAAGGGAGAGAGAGAGAGAAAGATATCTGGCAAGCGTTTTGTGTTTCGACGAGAAGCTGGGTTCAACCGAGCCAGTGGGAGGCTGACAGCGAGAAAAATGATCGTCCAACGACAAGTCAATCCTTCAGCTGCGCACACCAGAAAACACTTGTGACGTATGACATGATAAAACATGAAACAAGTAGCTCTGGTTGTAGCGGATCTGCCTATGCGGCCCAATGGCAGGGAGATCATTCTCAGAGTAAACGTGTGTGTGTGTGTGTGTGTGTGTGTGTGTGTGTGTGTGTGTGTGACACACCGTGTGACTTTCTTTACCTTGGTGTTTAAATGACCTTAAACACAGCTTCATCACAGGGCTTACGGCCCATGAGAAATGGGGTAGGGGTGGTGAAGGAGGAGCTGGGAGGATGATGTTTCCAATAGCTCGTTCATCATGTTAGATTAAATACTCCACTCCACTGAACTTGAACGGGGCAACGGTCTACCTCCCTCCCCGCGCTCCCGCTCTCCATCACTCTCTCCTTTTTCTTCCAAACCACCGACGCTCGTTTCTCACTCATGCGACCTCTGCACCTCCACCCTTTTCACTTCATCTTTCTACTTCTATCTCTTTGTTTCTGGCTCTTATTCTCTTTTATTTTGCCGCCTCCCTTCCTTTCTCTCTGCAAAAAAAAACAAAAAACGCACTGCCGCTAACGCTGCTGCATGCATTTATGCCGGGGATTTAGCTCGTAAGCTGAAATAATACAATTAATTTGTCCTCTCTCTGTGATTCGCTCTTTCACTCCCGTTCCTCCTGCTGTCTCAGATCAAGGAAGTGGAAATGTGCTGACATGGAGCGATACCCAAAAGAGAATTCTAACAAAGATGTTTGTTCACGCTAATGAGGAAAATAATGAAAGGCAAACAACAAAACTAAAAAGATAGAGTGAAATGAAATGAGAGCCAAGGAGGAATGGAGATGAGTTGGAAACGCGTGTAGCATTATCAAATATGCACACCGGTACGTGTGTGAGGTTACTTTTAAGAAATAGTATCACTGCGTACAGATATCTTTCAATCTCAGATTGGATATCTTGCTGCCGGGACAGGAGCCGGCAGAGAACAGAGTCTCTGTACGTGAGCGGGGGGACTATCAGGGCTTAATTGGACTCGTATCAAATAAGAAATAAATAAGACTCCGGAGAAACTATGAGTAAGTGAAAACTCATCTCTTCTTTATTCTGCAGTTAAGAGCAGATGTAAGTTATCAAAAAAATAGTGTATTAGTCTGTCGGAACATATTCCAAGTACAAAAAAATACTAACTAAAGCTCCATTTCAAACGCAGGAACTTTCCCTAGGGACTAGGAACCTTTTGAGGAGCTCTTTACGTTTCAACAGCAAGGTCTAAATTAAGTTCTGGGGTCATTTTACAGTGACTTTCGACCCCCCCAAAAAGGCCCTAGTTGGGGGGTAATACTTTTTGAAAGTACAAGAACTTTCAGCGAGGAGTTTATAGGGATGACCGCCGCTGATTGGGCAAACACACACACAGCACCGCTGCTTAAACGGCTTCAACTCGGCTCTCAACGTGTTCCGCTTCATTCATTTAGCAAGAAAGCGTATTGATTTAGGACCATTTTAGGACGAGGGAAGGACATTTTGTCTTTGTCTTATAACATTGAAACTAAAGTTCGGCTCTGTTGTCGGCCTCGCGACTCATTTAAAAAAAGACAGCGAAAAAGAGAGAGAGACAGCGCGACAAGTTTTCTGATTGTTCCATGGCGGTTGCGTTCCAACTGCGAATACGGTTTTGTTTCCACTAACTATATATCCATTCTTTCCCCACATCTTTTTCCAAGACTGCTGGTCATAGTTGTACTTGCGCGAGTTCCCACCAAAAATAGAGCACAATTGTTCTCAGGACCCCCGAACCCTGAAGCAGTTTTCACACATATATAATTACTTTTTCGCGTTACACATTCATGAGCATCTCCATGTCTTTCATGAACATCTCCATCTCTGCCTCATGTGATTCAAAATAGGCTGTGATTATTATCTTCCTTTTTTCAAACAGGAAGCTGTCATCCTGTGGAGAGGAAGTCCCGGCGGTGTTGGAAAGTACCTGTTCTGTTTTGCAGAGCCTGACTTTACTCCCCGCCAGGGACACCAGCACTCTGCCTTTGTAACCGCGGAGCTCCAGCAAGCCTCGCTTGTTTGTG